>JAJCXA010000126.1:0-104676 GCA_026770245.1 Clarireedia aff. paspali H2
CTCCATCTCCATCTCCATCTCCATCTCCATCTCCATCTCCATCTCCATCTCCATCATCTCATCTTAATCCACGCCACCTCACTCCCGTCAATATCAATATCGGGATAATAAATGAATCACCACTACAAAAGTGATTTGTAGGACCACTACCATGGCTCTACCCTATATGGGAGATCCCCTCAGTACAGGAACTGGCTATATAGTTCGCTCGTATCTCCCACTTAATTAGAAGAACCAAACCCAAATTAACCTTACTCCTCTGCGACACAGTGGTGTGGTGTGGTGTGGTATCTCAGATTTGAGAGGGTGTTAACAATCATACCATAAAAATCAGTCCACTATCAATATCAATATCAATATCTCTACCACGTAGATGCAGCATATCTTGAGAACTTTCCAGATTCTCAAAATCCAAGCAAAGCACTCACTCCTGTTCTTGTACAGCACAGTAAGTAGTACCATGGCACGAAAAAGCTACACAATACGAACCCACCTATCTATCTATCTATCTGTCTAAAAAAGTTATTCCCCTATAGTGTCCGTAGCAATTCCTTTCCGAGTGAGAACTGCTGAATTGGTGAAGTTGCATATTGGGAAAATCAATAGTTTGGTGAGACGTGCAACAAACATTTCGTATTCCCCCGCCTCCCCCCGCTTTTCTGTTCAGCCATAAAGAAAGAGACTGCAGCTGGTTGAACTGCTAAATACTTACTTGAAAGGAAGGGGAGGAGGAAGGTGGAAGGACTGTACTGTACTGTACTGTACTGTGTGCATCTGCGAGTTATGCGTATGTGTATGCGTGTGCGTATCAGGCGTTTCCTAGGACTTACACCTGGAAATGGGACGACGCACGAGGTGGAGATTTGAATCAGTCAGTGAAAGTGACTTATTTCCCAATTGGGTTGGTTGGTTGGTTGGTTGGTTGGGTGGTGGGTGCAGATATAAAATGAAGAGCTCAGAGCGTGGACAGAGAGAGAGAGAGAGAGAGACTTTATTCTTGGGTGCTGTGCAGCGTACGTGGTGCATATTGTAATAAAATGCACTCTCCAGCTTCGGGTCGATGGTGCGGTGCGGTATATGCGAATTCCGACGCAGCAGTTGGTTAGTGGAGCGTTCACTCCCCGTCGAACATTTGATTTGTTTATTTTTTTGCTAGTAGTCCTACCTCAGCTTCGTGGGTCTCGTTCTCATTGTCGTTCTTGGTGGATGCTCGTTGTCATGTCATGTCATGTCATTCTATTTGCTTGTTGTCACACAAACGCGAGTGGACTTATATTTACATGATCGTGACTCTACAGATGATACAAGACTCTCAAACAGCTCACGTACCCCAACTAAGATCCCAGGACACATTTATTCCCTCAAGGAGCCAGTTTCTGCTGTTATTGAGCATCTCGTTAACATGAATTGTTTTTATATCCACGATCAAGTGTAGAAAGTGCCGTAGAAAGGAAACACGCGAGTGATTGATTCACTTGGAGGCACTTACTTGATCTTTTTCTGAGATTCGCACAGTGAATGGGATCAGAGTTTGAATTCCCGTGCCACTGGCATATATAAATAGGCCAACAATTAGTTCTAGCAGGAGCAAAAAAGTTGACACCAACCATCTCAACCCAGCCACATCTCCTCGTTGTACGTTCGATCTTCCAATACAGCGGCCCTGGTTTATGTATACTAGATATATCTTTTCTAGATGAAAACACATATATTCCATGAAACGAAGTGACCTTCACTGTTGTCAATTGCTGTAATCTTATGTTCGCCGTCATGTGTCCAATCAATCATCGATCGCATTTACTTACACTTTAACGTCAAATCTCACCACTATATATATATATATAGTATACGGGTCCTTAAGCCGCTGTAAGCACCGGCGTATATCAGCTTGGAGAAGAAGCGAAACTGCTTTCTCCTTACGCACGATTCTTAGGGATGCGGGTTGAATCAAAGCTAGAGAAGAAAGAAGAGTCGAGTGCTCAATTATCTTTTACACTTAAGAACAAACCATATGAGCCTGCTTCCTTCCATTCAGACAGCGATCGATCAACGAGTGAATGAATGAATGCTCACACGAAGAAGTCGCGAGACTGTGTATTTATTCACTTCACTTCACCCCGATGCACACCCCTTCAAACCCTACGGTATATATGTATATAAACTCTACAGCCACATCCTCCAACTTGCCAGACGGGTGACTCTGGCCCAACGCCAAAGAGAAAAACATGAGAGCAGAGATGAGAAGAAGACTTCAAGAATAAAGAGAAAGAATCGGAAGGTTCTCGCAAGATTAACATGCTGTACTGTATGTACGTACGAGTAGCATCCATACATACACGTATTCTCCCGCCTCAGCGCCGAAATAAAACTCCTCGCTCCTCCGCACGTACTTCTTTTTATCGTCGAAAAATCAGAGTCCGAGTGTTGTCATTCTCTAGCTAACGATGTTCCTGTAAAACTCCAAAAGTGACGCCACTTCTAGAGAAGTGACAATTGCAGCTTATATTTGGTTTCACAGTTCCAGCAACGCTTAGCATCAATTGTAGAAGGCAGCCGATTATTGTTTGTGTCTGGAGAAATATGCTCGATGGATTCGGACTCACAGTTTTTATAGAGAAAAGTAGTCGACCAGTTAAAGAGTGAATAAAGAACCATTACAGGAGCTAACATTCACATAAGGCGAACTAATATTGCTTGTCACAAGCTCAACACCAATCTGCTCCCTTGAGATGCCTACGTAGTTTACTTGCTGTGTCGACTCGATGTGAACAATAACGACATATTCGCATACATTTTTTTGATGCACAGCACTCACTCCCTTTCGTAGAGGCCATTCTTCGGGAGCGAACTTGCAGCATTTGCAGGGCGGGACCAAATCGCTCATTACTTCGCAGAAACATAGTATGGCGACGGAAGTACAGTATCGCGATCAGCCTCTCCTCTCGCCTTATACTGTACCGCACTGTACTGTACGCATGCATTCTCTAGATGCGAAAATGCAAGACTTACATACCTCCCTCCCTACCTATCTTCCACCCTATATTTTCAAAAGGCTTTTACACGAATGAACGAATGGACTTCTGCTATATTCGATTCCGGCCGAGCCTGCACGTCTTTATATTTCCCTTCCAAGTTCTTATTCTCACGACCTTTTCTTACAGTAGTCCCCGAATGAACGAACGAACGAACGAACGAACGCTTGTTGTGTAAGTGAATCAATCAATCACTCCATCTCTCTTGCTGTGCCCCTCCCCTCTCACCCCCAAACCAACCTTTCGGGTTGTTTTTTGCTCTTGCTTCTCCGTTCCTGGTCTTGTTGGCTCCTCTGGCGCTGCGGGTATAAATCCATCCTCCTTCCTATCACGCATAATTATAAGCAAAATTGCCGGAACGGGACTGACTGTCCGCAATGCTCGATTGGTGGGTCTCGAATCAAGTCAAGTCAAACCAAACATATCACATTGCCATGAAAATTGAAAGCGGCAAGTATTATTGTAAGAGTATTCGTTTCAGAAGATTGGATATACCCCAATACTCAATATTCTCACTCACTCACTCTCCTCTTCCCCCTCCACCACTCCACCACTCAACCTTTCCATCTTCAACCTCGAGCCCTTCTTCCTCGCACTCTCCGCCTGCTCCAAAAACCCACTCTCATCCTCTATCTCCTCCGGTCTCCTCCTTTGCTTTCTTCTCGGTGTGTCTTCATCCTCATCATCGTCATACTCTCTATTTAGCCTCTGTTCTGCGCGTTTGACCTGTCGGCTGAGGACTTGGTCGTCGTACATATCTTTCATGGAGATCATCTGGTATTGTTGGTTAACCCCTGTGATATGTTGCATTGGGGGTCCGAAGAATAGGGCAGGAAGTAAACAGGAACGGGAAAGGAATAGAAATAGGGAACAGGTAACAAAAGAAAAAGGTTTGTCGCAACGAAGAAGAAAAAAAAACCCACATTCTCACACCCCACAGCCGGACACTTAACCACCTTTTCTCTCCCCCTCATAACGGTACTGTTCCGATGATACTCAATTATGGACTCCTTTTCAAACGAATGATTACAAACGCTATTCGTAAATGGATGACGGAACGTCATTAGTGTGAGCGGACACTTGAGATCTTTGATTTCGCGCTGGATCTCGATTTCGTCGTCGGATGATTCTTCGGCTGTGGCTCCTCCGGCGCCGCTCTGATCTTGAGGGAACCAAGTCGATTCTCTGCCGAGGGCGGGGGCGTCGGCTTCGGGGTGTTGAGCGTCGTGCACGACGCGCTTGAAGGTGCGGTAAGAGTTGTTTTGGGCGTATCTGAGGGGTGTTAGTGTGAGATAAGGGGAACATAGGGATAGGTGCTGTTGGAAAGAAAAGCGGATTGCCCGTTGGTAATGAAAGCGTGGAAAGCAAACAAATACATAAACAGGAAAAGCACACACCTCTTTGTCATACTTTCTCCCTCATACTTCCTCTTGTACTCCTCCTTCGCCTCAAAAAGCGCCTCCACCGCACTAATCACCGCCTTCTCCTCCCCCTCCTCCCCCTCCGCATCCGCATCCTCACTCCCATCCCTCCTCCCCATCGCAACTCTCCCCCCCAACCCCTCCAAAATTCCCTCCTGCATCGCCACCTCATCCCCCGTATCAATCAACTGCCTCATCGCCTTCTCCGCCTCCTGTGTCCAAACATCCACTCGCTTCCCAAACTGCCGTTTATACTTCTCCATCTCCGCATACCGTCTCTCGAGCTCCGAGCCATCCCTCCCAGCCTCCTCCTCTCGCCGCCTCTTCCGCGCTAGTTTCTCCACTTCGTGCACTCGCGCTTGCAAGCGGTCGTTGTTCTCGACCGTGGTGTCTGTGACGTTCTGGATCGCGGCTTCGAGATGGGCTTTTAGTTTGGCCAGGTTTCGCGTGCTGCGGATGGAGGAGAGCGAGCGCTGAGCGGAGAGGGAGAGGGGACATGATGGGGGTGTGTAGTCGGGGAAGGGGATGGGTTGGTAGGTTGCGGGGGGTGGGAGATGGTTTTGGGAGCGCGGTTGGAGACGTTTGCGGACGGACATTGTGGGTGGTGAAATTCCGCAGATCTTTCTTTTGAATTTGGGTCTGGATTATCGTATGGACAGAGGTTCAGTGTGATTTTCGATTTTCGATTTTCGATTTTCCGAATGACGCTCCGCTGGCTCTCCGAGGGCCACTGCCGTGGAGGCCGACCAGGATTATCTAGGTTAGTCTCCTGTAGAATTCTGTAGAATTTTTCCACTGCTGGCAGATTTAGTCCCGCGAAAACTGATGTTGATGATGTTGCTGATAGTGGATAGATTAAGATTGGGGAGACGCGTCGTAAAACTGGGTGACGCGATTTCTGTAAATTTCCCCGCGCTAGTGTGGGTCTCAGCAATTGTGCATCAAGAGCAAAAATTTAAGTGATGAATAGTTCCATTTTACAATTTCTGTTCCAAAGCTTCGAGAGAATCTGAAGTTGCTTACTATAAGAGAAAAGCAGTCTGTTAATTCGAGATTTCGAGTAATTAGGACCTGACAACGTGGTAGGAAAATTACTTTGAAAGGCAGCAGTGCCGAGCGGATTACTTATTCTAACAATTTGGTGCACTCGTGCCTCAGAACCTTCAAAAAAGATTCCTCGGGAAGTTGGCACATCAGTACTCCCTTAACTGCTAGAATAGCTGTTCAAAAAATACCTAAAGGTGACAGGAATCTTCGAAGTCTTACGACTTCCTTCTCCTGTGATTTGCTCACCTCACCTCAGAACCTACCTCTACCATCCACTCACTTTCTACCTACCATCCATCCAACACCAGCCCTACTCCACCCATCCAAATGTCCGATCTACCACCCATAAGTGAGCGTTCCTACGGCATCATCGCTCTCCGGTATCTCGCATCCCTATCTCCACCTTACCCTCCTCCCTCAACAAGCAACACCGAACTCCTCCTCATCAAGCAAAAAACACTCTTAGCAGAACGTCCTGCGTTCTGGTCTTTCCCTAAAGGTCACGCCGAAGCCGGCGATACATCACCAATCTCCACTGCGATCAGAGAGTTAGAAGAAGAAACATCCTTATGTGTCCGACCCGAGAACATCTTGAAATTTGCATCTGCATCTGCATCAGCATCAGGAGGAGATGGCGGAGAGATGGAAGGACGGAATGCTGTGGAATGGGATGGAAGTTTTGCGGAACGGTACTTGAATCCGGTGAGGAGAGTGGGCAAGGAAGTCAGGTTTTGGGTTGCGGTGTTGGATAAGGAGGAAGCGGAGAGAGAGATCAGGGTACAAGAGGAGGAGGTTGAGGGGTATCGGTGGTGTAGTTGGGAGGAGGCGTTTAAGATGATGACTTTTGATGCGGGTAGGAATATGTTGAAAAGAGTGAGAGATTGTTTGGAGAATAAGGAGAAGGTTGAGGTTGAAATCAAGGCGAAAGTTTGATAGATGGGAAATATTGTGCTGGTTGGATGCGGAATACACACGTGGGGTGTACTCATTCCTACATCAACTTCACATTATGATCCTGGACAGAGTTTTTCTTAATAGAGACTCAGTATATCCCAAATGTCGGTCCCGGGTACTCATACCGGCCACTTAACCGGAAACCCAACAGCATGGAACGACCCATCTGCTCGTATCTTCCCACGACGAATACAGCACCGTATCATGACGCGTGTTTGCAGTGGAGTCTCCCGGAGTATCTGACCTGAACAAGCTCGTAGACAATGATCGAATCAGCGACCCTGCATATCACACACATAATATCTCATACACGTGCATCGGATATAAGGCCTAGAAGGGGTAGCGATGTACATACCGCGCATTCTATGTAGCCGCATACCCAGATACACTCGATACAGTACCGATTCTACACTCGATGGGCCTGTGACGTTCGACTCGTTAGGGAAAAGTCTTTCATGTTGGGTTTGTGTTGGTTTGTCCTAGTTATGCTCTACCATTGATTTCCTCCCAGGGATGGATTTCCGTCGAGCAGGCCCAGCCCCGCCTCATAAATATTGAATCGGCCAGACCGATAGGCGTTCTTATCGTCTCTTGGGCGTGCGCAATCGTGACGAGGGGATTGGTCGGTGAAGAATGGAGCGCTCTCCACTTTTATAAAGCTTGGGTTTTTTTTGGTCGTCGACATCATAAGAGGCTTGGGTGTGTGGTCGCATTCAATATACAGCTGGCAGAAGAGTGCTCTCGTGATGCCGTCTCGGACGAGAAGAGTCGCTGGTTTGTCGCATTCTGAGTGTTGGTGTTGGCATTGGGTGTGGGTTGTGAGCAGGACCATAACGAAGGGAAGCTTGCTGGATGGCTGACGATGGGGTTGGAGAAGCAGATGGAAGGGGAAAAAGAACCTCGGCGAACTTTTGGTGGCACACTGGCACGGTAGCTCGAGCCTGTGCCCTTGCCAATTCTCCCAGAGAATGCTAGCAAGGGCTGGGAAAATGGGCGTGGCCCGGATAGAGCAAGGATGTGGCTGATTTAGCTTGGTGATGGCCAATAAACCTTGTCGACCTCGCGACCTACTTACATGCAGAGTACTTCTTCGCTCTCTTCCCTCTCTTCCCGATTTTATTCTTTTCAGCATCTTTTCCCTTCTTCAAACTCGACTGTGGTTGTCGCGGTGAGAAATTCTCACGACCTCGCACTCGACTTCCCTCGAGGACCTACCCCGCCATCAGCTACATTGTGTGCGACCACCCCACCCATCGAGGAAAATGTTTGGCCGCAGCAATAGTCCGGCCGTCGCCCCCAGCGATTCGGCAGATTCACAGCACAATGATCCTCTTGCTGATATCCCAAAGACAAGGTGGGAAAGATTGTGGCCCGCAATGGCTTGTGGTAGCGGATTATTCTCGGATGGTTACATCAATAACGTATGTTGCTCTACTGTCGCTCCAACATCGACAGCCATGAAATCAAGAGCTAATCGAACCCGTGCATGCAGGTTATAGGATCAGTATCCACGATGTTATCTACAATCTACGGAACTGCCTACACCAAATCAGCTGCTAAAAAGAATGTTTCCGCTATTACTTTTGCCGGTACTGTCGCGGGCATGCTTATCTTTGGTTACACTAGCGACAAATGGGGTAGAGCCAATACTCTTACACTCTCGACGGTTATTCTGATTGTCTTTGCGGCTCTTGGTGCTGGCTCATATGGATACCACGGAAGCACTCAAGGTTTGTTCGCAGCTCTTACTGCATATCGTTTCCTAGTCGGTGTAGGAATCGGCGGAGAATATCCAGCTGGATCCGTCGCCTGCTCAGAAGCATCTGGAGAATTGAAGTCCGGAACACGAAACCGATGGTTTATCCTTTTCACAAATGTCATGATCGATTGGGGTTTTGTCATTGGTGCTTTTGTTCCATATCTCTTAGTTGTCATTTGCACTGATAAGCATTTACGTGCTGCGTGGAGAATTTCGCTGGGATTGGGCGTGGTTCCTCCTCTCCTTTTGTTCTACCTTCGACTTAAATTGAAGGAACCCGAAGAATATAACAGGTATGTATGCGCGGCTGACGATTTCTCAATCTTCTAACAGAGAAATAGGGAGAGCATGAAAAACGCCAGAATTCCCTATGGTCTAGTCATTAAATACTACTGGTGGAGACTTTTTGTAGTCTCTTTAATCTGGTTCTTGTATGATGTAAGAATATCTTCAGGTCAAGGCAAAAACACTGTTTGTTAACATATTTCCAGTTCTCGTCATACTCATTCGGTATTTATTCATCAACGATTCTCGCGAATATCCTTCCAGAAACTGCTCCACTTTCGCAATCATTCGGCTGGAACACAGTTATCAATCTTTTCTATATTCCAGGCGCTATGCTTGGTTCCATTTTCTCCGATTGGGTTGGTCCTCGTTACGCCCTCGCCATTGGAGTAACCCTCCAAGCCCTCGTCGGATTCATCATGGCAGGACTGTACCCCCATCTTTCCAAACCCGGCAACGTCGGCGGTTTCGCCGTCGTCTATGGCATTTTCCTTTCCCTTGGCGAATTTGGCCCCGGCGACAATATCGGTCTCATTGCATCCAAAACCTGCGCCACCGGCGTCCGAGGCCAATACTACGCTGTTGCTGCCGCGATTGGCAAAGTTGGCGCTTTTGTCGGGACCTACGTCTTCCCATACATTGAAGCAGCGGGTGGTGACGGCAATGCAAGTGCGCAGTACCCGTTCTATGTTTCGAGTAGTCTGTGTATATTGAGCGCGTTTTTGGTGTTGTTTTGTCTGCCGCATATTGGGCAGGATACGATTACTACAGAGGATATCAAGTTCAGAGAGTATCTTGAGAGTCGCGGCTGGGATACGAGACAGTTGGGGTTGAGGAAGGTCGAGGAGAGTAGGGAGGAGGCGGCGGTGGAGGAGGTGAGTAGTGAGAGGAATGAAAAACATGGGGAGGCAGTTTCGAGTTCGTGAGGGTGGATGGGGAGGTCGTGAGAAGGATAATTCTTCGATGGCGGTGGGAGCTGTACTGAATTTGAGTGTTGAGTAACGAATGAATGGATGAAAGGTAGTGATAAAAGAGAAGGAAGATCAAAGGTGAAGGGGTAATGGTTAATTTAATTGATACCTCACGCTGAGTCGTGACATGATTAGATACAAATAATTCCAGCTCCAGTTCCAGAATAGTAATTTATGTGCTCAGAAAAAAGCGTCGCGAGGGCGAGGTGGAGATGTGTGCTGATATGTAATGTAATGCTTGTTGCGTATTGATACAAAGATTACGGTGTCTGAACATAACGATAGTTCTATATTAAACTCGATTACCCATCTTCTTACTCCAATTGTTGCTCATTTTTCTTACTTGATAGGAGGTGCGAAGTGCAGGGTACGAAGCGCGAGGTGCAATATAGTGTAGTATGTGGATGGGGACGTAGTGCGGTGGAGTTTGCAGTCCGGGATAAGTGATAGTTCTATTCTATATGCATTCTTGTGGATACTGTATGTATGTAGCAAGCTTGATGATATTGATGATGTTAATGGGTTAGGTTAGGGGAGTAGGTGAGCGGGTAAGTGAGGAAGTTAGTTGGTTAGTTAGTTGGAGGGGAGAGATGGATTGATATGAAGGGAGGGAGGGAGGTGGTGTCGGTGTGGCTGTGGGGAGGGGGTAAGAGTGGGTGGGTGGGTGAGTAGTGAGTGGGGTGGTAGAGAAAAGGTAGGGAGGGGGAGAGGGGAGAGGCTGGTGTGGGTGGATGTTGTTTGGAGGATTTGATCGTTTGAGATTAGATTTGGTTGTTCGGTTCATATGTATATATCTGTATGTGTATGAGTAGGTAGGTGTTTGTGTATATGTATGTTGATGTGTATGTATGAGTAGGTGTTTGTATGTGTAGGTGTGTGTGTATATGTGGTGTGGGAGACAGGTGGTTAGTTATTTGTCAAATTGGTAGGGAGGGTAGGTATGTTGGAGTAGGTTGATAGAGAAAGATAAAAAGAGAGAAGAGAAGTTCAGGTGTGATGCAATTGATATAGAGTGATCGAGATGATGAGTTGTGGAGTAGCTTCGGCTACGGAATAGGAGCGCGCTAGACCTATTGAGCTTGCTATTTTACTACAATGATTGATGGTAGATCCATGGTAATTAGGAAGGGTTTGGACAGAGCAATTTTTTGTGAATAGATGAGTATTTGAGGATGTAATCTCATTCACAGCATACTGTACGGGGTTTCCAGTCATCACTTTGCTTTTCAGTTATCATGACTGTGAGCAGGCATTACTTCATGCAGAACTTGCAGGACTGTATTTGGGTTTTTGAAAGTACCATGTGACTGACTTTCTGTGTATCAGAATCTATCTTTTATTAACTTGACCTCTTCTCTTTCTCTTCTTCACCATCTCGTCAATCAAAGGCTGCAAAGCATCCGAATTCAGATTCATACAAGTCTTCAGCCAAGCCTGTCGGTCGTACCCGCCATCTGATCTCGATGACTGGGAGAATTTACTATCGCACCCATAACAATTTTCCTTCCGTTCGATTAACTTCCGCGCACATGCATCACAATACATATGCTTGCAGTGTTTGCACTTGCTAATAAGAGGTCCCTTCATGCATAGCGGACATGTAATATCCCAAGCTGAGCCTAGCTCAATCAGTTCATCGTATCTATCGCAGAGCAGTTCCGAAACCTCATCTCCAGCTGGATTTTTGGTTATTTTGTACCATGTTTTCCAACTCAACTTATTGTCGTCAAGCGATGTTAGAACCTTGTTGAGATAGCGATGGAAGCCCTTGGATGGATGTTCCCAGATAAGCTTGCTCCAGATATCGATTTCTATGTGTTTGTCCTTCTCATGGACTCGACGAAGGCATTTTCTCAGTGCTTCCAGAATATCCTTCAATGACGGGTATTTTAGTAGTAGATATGCACATGCCCATGCCGCGTCCTTCGCAGCGTCGTGAGTTTCACACTTTGCCACTATATCAATGAATCGATGACGGTACGTTTTACTATCGGGCCGTGCCTCTAATAGAGTCTTTGCTATCTGCACATTGGTAGCCTTGCCCATCCATTTGATAAGTTTTCTTTCGAACTCGGGCTTTCTGTATACACGAAGAGAAATCGCGCACAGTTTGCGGGCCTCCCACAGAAGTCCAATCTCTTTCAGGTTGTCAATAGCGTCCATTGCCTCTAGGCCCTCTCGGTCCCTAGTCGTCGATGGCAAATTCTTCGCAGCTTCCTCCATCATGTCCTCATAGTTACTTGGACTTTCCCAGGTATCATAATCCCGTTCATCCTGTATTATAATGCGATCATCCTTTTCTCTATCTATCTCTTTATCATCATTCACTCTACATTCATGCTCGTAATTTATCTCTCCATCACTATTTATTTGTCGATGTACATATACTAAGTAGCATAGATTGAAACATCGCTGTAACGAACGACCTTCCGGCAGGGCGAGCAGACATCTGTTCAGATAACGAATATCGTGGCGGCAGAATTTGTCCCCTACATGCGTTCGTGCAATAATGTAAGCCGAGGGACAGTACAAATAATCCAGTCTCATGAGGCTGATGTAACTCAGCACAAGCTCTGGTTGATTGTACGCTGCTTTTCTCAATATCTCGCGGAGTTCATCGAAAGCATCTTGCTTCTGGATGGTGGCTTCCTTCTCAAAAGCATTTTTCTTTGCGAGATATTTCTTCTTCTTGACATCAGCTTCTTTTGTGCTGTAGGCTTTCTCTATCGCAGCTAATTCCATTTTGACATCAGTTCCCTTGCTGGTTCTTAATTCATGATTTATTTTTCCCCAATTCTCGTATGCATCCTTCATGGCTTTGGTCTGCCTGCAACAGGCAAGCTTGTCCTCTAACTTTAAGAAAGTTCCCCGAGGGAATAATTCAAGAACCTTTCCCAATGTAACTGTCTGAACTTCGATTTTCTGATCTTTCAAGCTGGCTAGAAGTTCATCTTGATCGGCGTCGATTATAGCCTGATTATGGGCGGCGTAAGCCTTTTTCAGAGCAGGTATAGATTTAGCCGATCCATCATATTTGAGTAGTTTTTGTGCGTCGGAACTTTGATGTGTTCGACTGTCATCGCGGGACGCTGGCGCTGTTTCTGCACGTTTCACAGGGGGTATGGATGGTGTCTTTGGATTTTTTGAAATCGGGTCAGTTTCGCTTCGCTTTGGTGGTGTGATTGAGCCATCCACTCTATCAGTTCCTCTACGACCCACGGAGCGTATAGATGGCTTTGATGGTTTGATAGAGCTATCCGTCGAGTCTCCATCACCGCTTGTGTCTTTTCGGCGATGCTTCGAGTCCCCTCCAGGTTTCTTTGAGCCTTCGTGATGCTCCAAGTTCTTTTCACGATGCTCCCGGTTCTTTCCACGATTCTCCTCCTTACGAGGCATGTTCTAGTGTCGTGACCAAGCAGGTAGTAGCTGAATGATGTAAGAAGTAGGTGTGAGTATAACCATAGATAAATGAAGATGGATCTATATAACTCTATGAAGTTTTCCACGGGATAGAATATGGAATAATGCATAATTCACATGGATATGTCTCTCTGATGTACATTCCAAGTTTGAACGATTTAATGTGAACTAGTATTGAGTGAAAATAAAAAGGAGATTCATTAACGACAGGTGCCGTTAGGTGTTTGATTTATATGTTGGTTGTAGAGACAAAGTTTTGGTCATGGACGTGTGTTTCAAGAGACGAGCCTAAATTGTGGCTGGCGCGTATAACACGATTAGACGAGCTCTCGTCCCCCTATTATGGTACTGGATTTGGGCCGCCAGCAATAATCTTGGGTCTCCATTGAGTCTGTTGACGGTGGCTGGTCTTTCAAGAGGATTATTGATAGGGATATAGTTTGTTGGGTTTTGGGATGAGATCCAAGGTAATGGCACTAAGTAACTTTGCTGCGTCGGCTAGTATATAGTTCTTGCGACTTGATAGAATGAGACGGAATGAAATCATAGTTTACATTATATTATCTTTGCCCCTTATGATAATTAAATTGCTCCCTTAAGTCTTTTCGTAACAGAATTGACCAGATCACCCTCCGTCTCGATACCAGCCTCCCTCTTTAGAGTAACGGTTCTTTTGAGTTCTTTCTCATCAGCCACCCTCTTTAATAAATCAACTACTCTTTTGAATTTTTCCTCATCAGCCTTTAATGATATTATGGAGCTGCTGTTGCTGTCCCCTTTTGCCTCTGCTTCGAGTACAATTTTGCCTATATCCTCTCTTCTCTCAGCAGCCCATGATAACGGTGTTCGATTGTTGTTATCCTTTGCTTCAATATCAGCCCCCTTTTCAAGTAGTATTTTAACTACTTCCTCTTTTCCGTACCAAGCAGCCCACAATAACGGTGTTCGATTGTCGTTATTCTTTACTTCAATATCAGCTCTCTTTTCAAGTAGTATTTTAACTACTTCCTCTCTTCCGTACCAAGCAGCCCATAATAACGATGTTCGATTGTTGTTATCCTTTGCTTCAATATCAGCTCCCTTTTCAAGTAGTATTTTGACTACTTCCTCTTCTCCGCTACAAGCAGCCCATGATAACGGTGTTCGATTGTTGTTATTCTTCGCTTCAATATCAGCCCCTTTTTCAAGTAATATTTTAACTACTTCCGCTTTTCTGTTCCAAGCAGCCCGCGATAACAGTGTTCGATTGTTGTTATCCTTTGCTTCAATATCAGCCCCCTTTTCAAGTAGTATTTTAACTACCTTCTCTCTTCCGTTCCAAGTAGCCCACAATAACAGTGCTTGATTGTTTTTATCCTTTGCTTTAATATCAGCCCCCTTTTCAAGTAGTATTTTAATTACCTCCTCTCTTCCGTTGCAAGCAGCCAGCGATAACGGTGTTTGATTGTGGATATCCTTTGCTTCAATATCAGCCCCCTTTTCAAGTAGTATTTTAACTACCTCCTCTTTTCCGTTGCAAGCAGCCAGCGATAACGGTGTTCGATTGAAATTATCCTTTGCTTCAATATCAGCCCCCTTTTCAAGTAGTATTTTAACTACCTCCTTATTTTCGTACCAAGTAGCCAGCGATAACGGTGTTTGATTGTGGATATCCTTTGCTTCAATATCAGCCCCCTTTTCAAGTAGTATTTTAACTACCTCCTCTTTTCCGTTGCAAGCAGCCAGCGATAACGGTGTTTGATTGAAATTATCCTTTGCTTCAATATCAGCCCCCTTTTCAAGTAGTGTTTTAACTACTTCCTTATTTCCGAAGTAAGTAGCCTGTAATAACGGTGTTCGATTGTCGTCATCCTTTGCTTCAATATCAGCCCTATTTTCAAGTAGTATTTTAACTACTTCCTTTTTTCCGCTCCCAGCAACTACCGATAACGGTGTTTGATTGTAGAAATCTTTTGCTTCAATATCAGCCCTATTTTCAAGTAGTGTTTTGACTACTTCCTTGTTTCCGCTGTAAGCAGCCAGCGATAACGGTGTTTTATTGTCTTTATCCTTTGCTTCAATATCAGCCCCCTTTTCAAGTAGTATTGTAACTACTTTCTCTTTTCCGCTACTAGCAGCTAGCGATAACGGTGTTTGATTGTCTTTATCCTTTGCTTCAATATCAGCCCCCTTTTCAAGTAGTATTCTGACTATCTTCTCCTCTACCGCCTCAATAGCTTGTGTTAACGGTGTTATCCCGAATTGATCCTTTTGTTCGGTATCAGCGTCTTTCTCAAGAAACAACCTAACCATAGCCTTATATCTATTCTTGACAGCTAGTATCAGTGGTGTGCGACAGTCAAAGTCTTTTGCATTAATGGAAGCTCCGTTTTCAAGTAGCAACTTAACAATAGCCTCATGCCTATTAACAACAGCCACCATGAGTGGTGTTTTACCCTGCCAATCTTTTGGATCAAGATTCTTTTCATATGGCCTATTGGTACTAACTAGGGCCTCCATCACCTCGTAGATTCCGAAGTATGCTACTAAATGTAAGCTAGTCATTCGAGAGGGATCATAGTAGAGATCATAGTAGGATTGGAAGAAAATTGGCTGGCTCGATGCTCCAGCATGAGTATTTCTCTCGAGGAAACTAATGACTTCACCGATCAACACGGAAGCTGTTCGAGCATGATGTCCCCAATTACGTGAGGCGTAGTCATAAAGCGGATTCGACTTCAGCCGCTCATTAAACTCATCTCTCATTGAGCAGGGCCCACTACCAAACACGTCTAACGAGAGATATGTAACACAAGATTTCGTAATATCGACAACAGCATCTGGAAACCACCGTGCGTGGTTTTTCTGGAAATATTCTTGTGTTGTATAGTGGACTAATCGAATAATCTCACTTTCCTCATCGATTATGACTAAACCAGCACATACGGATATTATGTCTTGAATTGGGGTGATATTTTCCCTGTCAAGTTCTGCTTTGCCAACTTCAATTGCGATAGCAGTTTGAAGTTCTAATATTGAGAGTGGCCTTGCTGCATGAACAATCCATGATAAAACCTCTTTAGCAAGTTCCTCCTCCCTAGGTCCCTGATGTTTGATTCGTTCCATTGCATCGTCATAAGCAACCCCGTATGCATCAATTCCAGTTGCTAGCTGACTAAGTGCGGTACGGAGAACTTTTTTCGACTTTGCCCCTTTCAAAGAGCCAAGGTGTAACTTCGCGAGCAAGAACCTAGAAGGGGTCAGAACTTCAGAGGGATTAAGATAATGCTTCTAGGATCGATGTACATACATTCCATCTACGGCTTTAATGATGCTGGTCTCGACTTCAGCCGTCTCGATCTCATTTGGCAATTTAGGATTGTCTTTTACGAAGGATGGTAATATCCCAATATGGCCACGTAGATATCTTCGAATATCTTCATTGCTGGCGCGGACTTCTAATGTTATGCTTTTATTGAAAAGATTGGTAATTTCTGTAATAAATCTCGACGTAGCAAAGAGATTTATCTTGAACTTATCCTGCAGTCCGAAGATCTCTGATATAAATGCTGAGCGGCAGTTTTCAGATGCTTTACATTCATCAAGTGCATCGACAAGAATGAAGACTCGAGAATACAGCATTACGACATCTTGGAGGCATACTTTAATGTCATCGAGGGATGGTCGTTCGTTTTTAGCACCGCGTCGATTGTGAAGATTCTTAATTGGATCTGGTAGAGTTGAACGAGTCTGTGCTAGTTGTTTTAGTAGACTTGCAAGCAATGAGTCGAGCTTTTGAGAGACATCTTCTCGGAAATTGAAATAAATGTACGCAACCCCGATGTTCTCGTCATTGTAGAGAGTATTGAGCTCTGCTACCACAATTGATGTCATCATTGTTTTACCAGCCCCGGGAATCCCTGGGCAAAATAAAGTCTTCCCATCACTCTTGGTCCATTCTGAGAATTCTGTTGAGTCTAGGAGCCATCTGCCAGTGCCTGGTTCCCGTCGATTGATAATATCATTTTGCTGGGAGCCATAGTTGATTGGCGTAAGCCAGTCGAGTATCTTGCTGTCTTCCGCTTTATCTAGCATAGACTTCATATTTTTGGTATCGGATCTTATAGATTGAACTTATCGCGAATAATAGAATTAATTAGAAGCTTGCTACTATAGCGACGGGGTAATTTATGAACTGACTGTGGTCTAGTATATCCTTCGCAGACTTCTCTCCATTAACATCATCTGGCTGTACATATCCCAAAAGTTCCTTTGCAAACGCTGCTGCCACAGCTGCAGCATGCTCTTGCCAATTTTTGTTCTTATGCGAGTCTGCATAATCGCAAATTCCTCGGATAACAATGCATGGAAAGTTATTCATAAGTCCCGCAGCTTCCATTTCGACACAGAGAACATTCTCACCAAGATCTGCTTTGAGTCTATCTCGGAGGATAGCATCCTTGATGACTTGGTTCCCGGATGCAATCAAGCCGTAGTGTATACACATATCTCGAGGGTTTCTTTTCACAATCTGGTCCCTGTCGCAAGATCGGCAGCTCCCTCCTGCCTCGTCTTCATCTTCATCCTCCTCAGAATCTAATTCAACGTCGACATGGATACACTTCGGTCGAAACAACACATCTGTAAGCGAATCAGACCTCAAGTATTTTGACACTAATCTCGGGTGTTTTTGTTTGAGGCCCTCAAGATACTCTGGTATCTTGGAGCCATTAATTTCATGCTCTGTCTCCAGTTTACTCAAAGCTGTTCTTAGTGATGTAGGTGGTTTGTTCAGTGCTCCAGTCCGCTTGAATTTTCCGCCCTCTTGTGCTTTGCCGAGATCCCATTGAACTACACCACCAAACTCGCCGACCGGTGCGCTAACCACAACATCACCAAGTCGAACCTTGGAGGACGGAATACCCCCACCAATGCCAACCATGAGGCCAATCTTGATAGACGGAAACGTGCGCACCATCTGGATAGCGACAGTCGCTGCTGGGTTGGTACCAATATCGCCTTTCGGTAGACATGCTATAACGATGTTATGCTTGCCGATAGATCCCAAGGTATACGTGTTAGAGTCATTAAATGGCTTTGGAAGATCAGCATGCTTCAGATCTAGCATAGCTGTCGCCGCAGTTTGTTCCTTTGACAGGGCACAGACCCATCCCACAGTGTATTCGTTATGAGTTAATTTTATGGGCTCTGTTGTTTGCGCCATAATGCGAAATAATTCGAGTATGTGTTCAAGAGTATGAAAAAGGGCTGCTGTTCGCGCTGTCTCTTTCTTCCCGGGCGGATAAATACGCTTCGGGTTTTGGGGGCCACTGGTAAGCACAGTTGTGAAATCGGGGTAAATTTAGGTGCAACGAGATTTAGTAAAATGAAGATCTATCGCCGTGTTTCTATCGTAAAAATCGACACAATAGAGAAGGCTATCGATAGGAAAAAAGGAGGGAAACGTGCCTAAAAACTATCTTTATCTCTACATGAACTGAGGTCGGGGAGAAAGAAGAAAAAGAAAGACGTGGTTTTCTGCTTCAGCCTCGAAATGGTAGCTCAGGATGCTCTCACACCAGCCTCTACAGTGCAGAAAAGATTGGCTGATTAGGGGCAGTGACTTGTACAAAGTGGGCCACTACGAGCCAGTCGCTACTTCAGCGCACTTTAGAAACTGCGTCTGTCCATTTGATAGGCCGCCAGTGACATAAGCTGCGCCCCCAATATGCATGAATTGCATGAAACAGATGTTCTGTGGTGCATTGTAAAGTAGATTTGGGAGTAGATAATATTTAGCCAGATGGTAGAAGTGAGATGATTAGTTGCATATGATTTGACGTAGCCTTCTCAATGATTTAGCTTCGACTGTAGTTGGAAGACAAATACTTGTCGAGCAAAAAGTAGAACCTTGTATCAAAATAATTATCTTGCTTGTCCGTCGACAAATAATCTGCTCTTCCACCCACAGCTTAGATTTTGCATCCGGTGAAAAGCATTCTTTGAAGATCATGTGGATGCTTGTATCGCAAACTACTACCCATCGTATTGCTCGAGAATAGATAGTGCATGAACTTTTAACAGTCGATAATTTAGCTCCTGTCGCTCAATGGCATTTTTACTTGAACGTTGTCTTGTTTAAGTTGAAGCCGCCTAGAGCAAGTCATCATCTCGGTTTATCAACTATAAATTACCCATCCTATACAGTGTAGAACCCTAGACTTTAACAATATCATATATATTCCACTACTCATTCTATCCATTCCATTTCTGACAAGGTTAAATTTGTCTCACGGAAGCGCTAAAATTGTCTTGTTTCGACGACCATCAATCAAGTTAGACGCACTTACCTTTTCTCTCGCACCTTTCTCTCGCACCTATACCTACGAAGCAAGTCACCTACGAAGCAAGTCATTGTAAGACCAGATGCGCGTAAGCACCCGATACATCTCGATGTAGCCACATGTAGTCCATAGGGGAGTACCGTAGCGAAAACAAAAGACGTTCACCAAATTGTGGACAGGCACTGGCTATTTATTTATCTTCCTGCTCGGTCCATTCCGTTAAGGTACTTTTGTTCACAGAGGTGGAGTGGGGGGCACGGTGGGGTAGAAGAATAATGCACGCACGTGACACAGTACTTTCGAGGTTAACCTGCAAGCTATCGAAAGGAAGCTTCGACTTGGTAGGTATCACACTGTACTGTAGTACTGTATGAAAGTGCAAAGCACAAAGGTTCCTGAATATCGGCGCTTTGTCTTAATCGTAAAGACTCGGCTTGGCAATAAACTTCCAAAGAAAACTATAGGATAGACCAAGTAGATATCTAACTTGGTGAGGACATGACTAGCTTCTAGGAAGGTGAATAGTATAACAGAGAAAGGACTTTCAACATAGGATTATATTCCAAGATGATTACTACAAGAGAAAGCTCTGTGTTAGGAAGTAAGATAGTTGTATGGTACATACGAAGTACATCATAACTTCCCTTTTGCTCTTCAATGCTTTAAACAAGGGGATGGATTTAGAGGTTGTGCGCTAGGTTAAAAGCTCCCCCACTCAGCCCCACTGATGCGTGACACTTCAAACCAAAGGCAAGCAAGGATCTGAAGTGCTGCAGACGTATTGTGGGTTGTGGCTTACCAAAACCCTTGGTACTAGTATCACAATGGTGATCCAGTACTATGTGGGTTTCTTGGTAATGCTTGATTCTCATTGTGCTATGGACTCGAGGCGATACTATATAGACTCCCGTAGTCCATTCATTCCGACACGTATAGATATCTATATACAAAGAAGAGGCTGAATCACCCGTGGCTGAAGTAATTCAGCCCTCGTATGCATTTTTATACATCCAATAGTACCGTATCGAATGCGTACTTGATAAAATCATCAATTGGGAAATTGAGCATCAATAAGTGCCCATCAGACTACATCAAACCAGGGATTTGCATGTAAGCTTCTTACGAACAGACACCTCCAAAAGCTTCTCCACATTCTCAAACATCATGAGGATAGCGACATGCCCGCAGCCATATCGCCATCACAAGTGTCACCCAGATTCATCCTTTGAAAACACATTGGATCAACAGCCGAACATGCCTCAGAGTTCCGAAAGGTAGTGATACCCAATGCACACCTCCAATCGATAATTTCTTTTATTCCAAGTTTCGGATCACCCGCTTTTCTTTCCTTTTTTTCTTCTTCGCGCGACTGCCAGCCGAGAAAAATATATTGGAATGGAAAACTTTATCCGAATTGAGGTCGGGAGGTGTTTTAGTACGACGGGTAATATCTAGTTTATCAATCTCAGTATCGCGATTGGCTGGTTTATTACACCATGTCAATTCTTCAGCCGCTGCTTGTGAGAATGCGATAAGGAGGGGTGCATCGAGCCTCATCATATTTTTGAGGAGGGGTACGGGTTGGGGCTCAATTATGGGCTTTTCAATTTAGGAGAAGGGTTCTTGCTCGGTTTGGCCGAGTACGAAGCTCTCTGTCCTTGGATGTCAAATGGATATCTTCCCCAAATAAGTGACGACCTTACATTTGAATCATCCAATTATCCTGTCTCTGCTTTGAGCGAAGATTAGAATTCTGCAGAGCAACCAACCTTCTCCAGAATGGCTGACACATGTCCGGTTCACAAGGCTGGCAGCTCTGCAAGTGCTGAAGCCATCTCCTCGGAGGAAACTAATGTCTCTTGCAAAGCACCAAGCAACGAATCATTGCCCATCATGTCTGTCGAAGCCAAGAACCCCCGAGAAGGTAGCCACCATTTTCTTCCTACCGAAATCCACTCTGAAAACGACAGCGCCAATATGGGGAAACCCGACAATCGTCCACCTGTAGAGAAGGTTATCACAGAAGTAACGACAGAAACGAATGCCAAAATACCAATGGTTAAAACCACATCCAACAGCATTAATGCCACTCGAACGGCCGAAGACCCCCAGAGTGAGGTACACTCGTTGCTCAAGCAGAATGAAACGAACGTGGTCCCTTCACAAACAACTGATACAGAATTGGCTGATCTCGTTCCTGCTGTTGAGTATGATGATACTGTAGTAAACAATCAATCTGTTAACGATAACCGCCTCCGAACAGACAATCGTTCCTTAGTAGATGACAGCCTCCTAACAGCTGACGACCTTTCGATAACTAGTCCTTCAATAATCAAGGAACGTCCAATGGAGAGCAACCTCTCAGCAGAGGAAGATTACGCGATTCACGAGAATTCTTTGACCCAGGCTTCCGAAACCAATCACAACTCTGATACTTCTAGTACAGAGGCTGCCGAGATGGATAAACGGTTACTACAGGCTGCAGAAGATGGAAATGCGGAAAATATCACAAAGTACTTGGAGCAAGGTGCTGACATATTTTGTACAAACGAAGATGGAGAAACACCACTGCATGTAGCTGCAAGGCTCGACAACTTAAAAGCGGCAGCTGCTCTTCTTAAGCAACCCAAAGATAAATCTCGATACATCAATGTCAAAGACAACGAAGGGTGGACACCAGCCTATGCCGCAGCTAAATATACCTCGGGGGATATGATGTCGATGATCCTTGGCATTGATGGAATCAATCTTAAAACCAAGACCTCTTCGGGCAAAACTCCTCTCTATGGAGCTTGTTCCAGTGGGGAGGCTATTGTAGTACGGCGGATCCTTGAAACGAATGACGGACCCTCTACTATTGAAATCACTGATAACGATGGATGGACTCCTCTTCATGTAGCTTGTTCCCGAGGAGATACTGAAATCGTGGGAACGCTTTTATACTATTCAGCTAACGTTAACTGCCAAAATCCTGAAGGAGATACTGCTCTTCATATTGCTAGTACTCATGGGAAGGATAGTGTAGTATTACTTCTATTGAGGCAACCAAAAACAGTGATTGATGCGCGCAACTCGGACGCCCAAACAGCATTGCACTTGGCTGCAAAGGCGGGTCATCATAGTACGGCACAAATCTTGGTTATAAAAGGTGCAAACATCGATCTTGTTGATTCCCAGGGATTTACAGCCTTGATTTTGTGTTGCCTATCGGTCCGCCACCGCTGGGCAGACGAAAACGACGAGCGCACCGTAAAACTACTGGCGGGAAAAACCAACATTATCAATCATATCGATGAGGAGGGGTACACGGCGTTAGATCGGGCTTCCGAAGCGATGGAAGACAAACTCCTAGAAGTCCTGCTGGACCACGATGCAGATCCTAATTTCAATAACAACGGTAGCAAATGGTCGATTCTGAGAAGTGCTAGCTCCAGGGGAAATGTAACCATAATGAAGAAGTTGCTTGACGAAGGTGCAAAATATGTGGCGGCTGTTGATTATGCAGATCAAGATAGGTGGACTGCTCTTGTAAGTCTTTTCCATTGTTCCATTCAGTCTGGCGTGGTTCTTCTTTTGCCTTATATTGAAATCTCCAAGCCCATTCGTTACCGACGTCCTTGTATGTAATCAAATGGTTGAATTTCCTCATTTATGTTCTTAATCTCCAAATCTAGATTAATGCTGATATGTAGATGATAGCATCAGGCGTGCTATGATAGAGAAAGTGAAGCCGTGAGAATTCTCCTCGAAGCGAAAGCAGACGCAACAATTAAAACAGAGGACAAAGGCGAACTACCACTTCATATTGCCGCTAAGTCTGGAGATAAAGAGGCTGTACGTTTACTATTGGACTCTGATATAAATATCAAGGCTACTCGTGACGTTGTTGATGCAACCACGTATAAAGGCAAAACCGCGCTACACTTGGCTGCCTGTGAGGGGCATCACGAGGTGGTTGGTATCTTACTAGCTGCCCATTCCGATGTTGATGCAACCACGTATAAGGGCGAAACCGCGCTACACTTGGCTACCCGTGAGGGGCACCACGAGGTGGTTGGTATCTTGCTAGCTGCCCATTCCGATGTTAACGCAAGAACAAACGATGATGAGACACCTCTGCAACTGGCTGGCAGAGGATCCGAAGAAGGGCATCCAAAAATAATCAGGGTACTTTCGAGTGCCTTGAAACCCCGAAGTCGAAGAGACATGCTGTTAGATATGTATGGTGACGAAGACCCTAGCGACATCGCCAATGTTGTCAAATACCTTGATTGGACTGGTTTGGATAGACCTGATGTTGAGGAGCAGGGCGAGATAATAAAAGGCGTTGCAAGAAAGGAAGAGCATACTAATGCCCATGACGTCTTAAGGCAACGAGCCTACAGAAGAGCTAAGACTGACCCGCTTCCCTCCGGGTGGAAGACGGAGGATATGACAGCCCTGCAGTTGGCTGCATATCTTGGTGATCATCTTATCGTTTGGTGGCTTTTATACATTGAATGGAGCAAAGAGATGAAAAGTGATTGCTATCGTGCGATAGAGATAGCTCAACACTGCAAATCTCGACTCTCATCGTATGAGCGGAAAGTCAGTTTTATTGGGCTAGATTCTAAAAATGTGTTAAAAGTCAATAAAGTCGCCGAGACTAAGATTTTAAATGAACCGGACGAAGCAGATAAAGCTATTACGACAGAAAAGCAACCTAGCACGAGACAGGCACTTGAACACGAAGGAAGACCCAAACTTGATTCTGCTCAGTCGGCCCAATCCACGAAATCGGCAAGCAAGAAAAAGGATCAGGGGAATGAGGAAAGACGAAGCAAGCAAAGTCAAAAGAGGAGTAAAGAATGCAAAACTAGGATACTTGATTACTCTGAGACAGTAGAAACACTACAAGATCCCCCGATTTATTATTCATTTGTCCGAGGACGGTCAGAGACGGACTATCTAAAAACAAAAGTCGATGAAAATATAAAACAATCGGCAGAAAAATCTCATGCCACCATCGTAGACTTTTATCGACTGAAAAAAGGAGTAAGTACACTAGGTGATGGGAGAGTAGATTTTCTCCGCAGGACTCGCAGTGTTTGGGATGTTGTTTATGCGAAGCAGGAAAAGCAGATGAAAGCGAGAGCTGTAGAAGAGGAAGATAAGACCAAGCCCAATAACCCTGGGAATTTGGTGGATGAGCCTATCTATGGGCCTGCAAGGATAATGGAAGATGCCAGGAGCAAGGCCCGGAAATCTGGCGCGAACTCTAATATCGCCAAGCAGAAAGTATACAACGAGGATGACCTTCAATTCAGGTGGCTGCACTTACCAGCCAATAACGTGAGTGAAGGGATTTGTTTTTTGAAAAGAATAGAAACTGACATCAAGGTAGCTGGAATGGATGATCGTGAGACTTGCAAATCTTGCAAAAGGGCGGTGATACTGACATTCCCTATTCAGGACTTAACGAAAAGGATATACCGGGACAAAAAGAAGACACAGGAGGAATTCAACCCTCTGGCTGAATTTCTGAGGCAGAGTCTGAGTGAACTTCCTGGAAACCGACCCTACATGAGGCCTTCCTGCACAGTAAGTACTCTCAAAGATAGGCAGGCTATTAATGTTGAAAGACTCTCTGAAATATTGGAAATTGAGTACCTAATTCCTGGAGGAAGGATATTGACATTGCTAGAAAATAATGGCTTTAATCTAGTACTTGGGATATCAATAAGCTGAACTAACAATCATCGATACATAGAAAGAACTCGTGCGGCTCAAGAAGAAGCCTCCGATACTGGGGCCAGGGAAAAAGGTCACAGCAGAAGACAAGGAAGATACTTTACCTCCAACAAATGAAGGTTTACAAGGGCAAGCGGCTGCTAACTCAAAGAATCCCGAGAGTCTGAAATATTGGAGGCTTGCTCTTTATGTAAGTGGTTTTCTCAGCAAAATGCATCTACTAACATTTTCAATCCACGAAGATGCCATACCTCACTTTTGCGACCTATAAAAAACCAGAAGATTGTATAGATGCGGGCAAAGAATTGGGCTCAGGTGCTAAGCACGAGGAAAAGCTTCAAATAAGAAATGCAGAGGAGACGAAAAACGCAGAGATCAAATCCGGTGAAAAAGCAAAGACCACAACAGGCACGAGCCCAGGACCAGAAGTGGAGAAATCCTCGAGGAGCCCGCCGATATCACAAAACAGGAACAATCAACTTTCCGCTGCCTATTCTCGGAACAGTCACATGAAGAGCGACAGTAAGAGTAATGCGAAAAATGATTGGAGGAAGTTACAAGAGTCACGGACTTTGGATGAATACTATTATCATTTTCTTAGTGATACAGAAATTCGAAATGCGAATCAGGTTGTGACCCGCTATATCGATATGATCAAAAGGAAGGACCACCGAACAGAAGCTCAGTGGGATATCCTTCAAGTAGACCAGCTCTGGTTGTGGGTTATTGACGATAGTATGTCTAAGAATGTTTCTTAACAATATGGGAGGCTGGCTGATTGCATCAACAGAGACAATAATCACCAGTTCAACAAATCGGTTGGATGACAAAGACGATCCTATCCTCGAGGGCATTTTAAATGATTTCAAAAAGGCAAATGGAAAGAGAAAAGGCCAACCACTACCGTCTTCTGTTGAGGAGATGAGCAAGTTCATTACAACGTTTTGCATTGACCAGATTAATAAATCAACATTGGATTGCGAGGGTGATAACCTCTCAGCGCGTCAAATATTTGCAAACACTATCAACAACGCGGTATTTTTTAATCACTTTGTTTTTAACTACTTGAAATTTTTACTGACCATCAAAAGGCTAATTCGGAAACAAGATTGTTCGATAACTTTCATCACAAAATCGAAAAAAAGCTCAAAGCTTTAGAGGCAGAGAGAGAGAAAGAGGCGCAAACCCATCGCAAAATTGAGCCAACAGAGCAAGAAAAAGATTACCAGTCTATTCGCGACGCGACCAAACTTCTCACCGAAGTCAAAGATATTCGGGATGAGTTAAATATTCTCAATTATCTACTAACGCAGCAGAAAGGTGTTTGGGAAAAGTTGCTGGGACTGTTGATTAATGCGGATGGGTCAGTTTTGTGGAATAAAGCAAGGGTGAAAGAAATAGAGAAATGGAAAGGACCTGGATATGCCCTCAAAGAAGTTATGGAAATGGAGAAGGTTGCACAGAGAATACAGGACTCGGTACGTCTTTCTGTGCCATGCTGATCTCATCTACTGATCTATCTAGGTGAATGCCGTCATAGGATTGGAGCAAAATGAAGCCAATATTTCGGAGGCTGAGTCGGCAAGAAAGCAGACTGAAGAAACTATTGATCAGGGAAGGACCCTCATGTTATTCACAGTCATCACCATAGTATTTGTAAGATATTTTCAGTCCTGAAAGTGTATTTTTGCCTAACAAACAATCTCTAGCTTCCCATGTCGTTTCTTGCTTCGCTCTTTGCATTAAATATCACCTCCTTCCCGCATGCCGACAATAATCTGGTATATGAACCTAGCTTTATTTTCTCGATAATATGTGAGTATATGTCCCAAAAATCTCGGCTTCCGATGTGCTGATGAGATTTTAAGTTGGCGTTACGGCTGTTGTTTCAATACCGGCGATTAGCTATGCTCGCTACAAACATAGATTTCCCCAAGCTGCTCGTTGGTTGAAGAAATGTGTGTACTTTTCATCATTTACAGCTGTGTGGAATTTTACTGACCAGATGACTATTAGGCATTGAGGCTATCATCCATATGTTCAAACTCCCTCCAATAGGAAGCGAGCCGTCTGCACCGGCATCGAAGTCATCGGAGCAAGAGCATCCTAATGTGCCTCCTAGTGAGCCGCCACAACATGAGACCGACGCACATCTCCAACCCCCTTTCCAGGCCGAAAAGCCAAAATCACCCACTGGCATTGGATTTTCACTTGATAAAAATCGAGGCTCCTCCTCATTGAACGGGAAAAAACTTCGCTGGGTTCATTTCTATGATCCCGCTTCACAGGAAAAAGGCGAACTGGAACAACTGGAACAAGTCGAACTGGAAGAAGGGAGAGAAGAGCTAGAGTTGCCACGTCTAGGCATCATAAAGAGGAGGATCAATCGTTTCAGATATGCATTTCGTAGTAATGCTTCTCCCAATCATTCGAATGACGAAGAAACAGGGTTGAAGAAATAATACACGGGGATACTATCAGATTACTATTGAGAATATATCGTAGCCGCATAATTCAAATGGACTTCTTAGTTGATGTTTGGATTTACAGTCTAAAAGAGGTCAAACCGAAACGACTTAGTCTTGAAGGCAATGTTTCGCACCTAATATAAAACCATTCACTTCTTTCGGTCTACACTGGCGCTTATTTCGTTGGCTATGTATAGACTTTCTTCGAATCACTGAGTTCAACGCCATCAATACAATTCATCTACGAGATACCTAAGCCTAGGCTGCGGCGTGGGGCCCCATGGGCCGGGTTTGCAACTTCTTGTCCCGCCCACTGGGTCCCCACGAGCTTCCCAACCCACCCACTGGGTACCCAATGGGTTGCCAAGGACTGTCATATGAACTAACACATGACATTAAACCCTGTGAAACCCCTGTTTTCCCCACTCATTTACTCTGCACTGACCCCTTGGGTCGTGGGGTTTTCATTTTCTCAGCCCACTCAATGGGGCCCCAACCCGGTGGGCGGGGTCCCGCCCAGCTTCCGCCGCAGCCTATCTAAGTCAATCATTCAAGGATAGCTCTTCTGGCACGCCGACTCGTCTCCTTGATCAATTCTGGGCACCCGTCATACCTGATCGTGGGACCAACTTACAATGGACATGGAGCATACTCTATCAGCAAGTCGATATCAACGTTTAGTCTCTATTCTATATTCGATCTTAAACTTCTCTTGAAAGTATTTCTTATCAAGATTTAACTTTTGACTATTTGCGGCCTTTCTTGCTATCCCCATGCCAAAATATACATATATATACTCGCCGGCATCACCTAACCTCACTAGTGCCTCCTAATCTCATCGGTGCCACTAATTGCACCACCAATTACGCCTTATTTCGTAGATTATATTCGCTGTTTCTGTAGTCTGTAGATACTTCTACTTTTACTTTATCTTCATTACGCCAGTAAAGATTGAAGTATAAACAGAAGCAGAGAACACTAATAACTAAATACAAGTAAAAGATTTAAGCTACCTGTATAGCTAATCTCTCATATATTGAGGATATTCCTATAAAAGGCAATACTGTAGCCAAGAACTAATAATATAGTACTCCTATAGCTATATAGGATTGATCCATATTATCCGACAAGAATCTTATCTCAATCAATATACTCAGTACAGCTTCACTATTGCCTAATTAGGAAATAAGAATAGGTCTATGGATCTGTTACTATCAATCTCCGATAGCTCTGTAGGAGCATAGGCTTATCGAAACTCTCCTATAGGTCTATCGGGCATTCAATAGCTATCTCGGATAAGTTGTAGTCCCCTTGTACATCCCATGGGACTACACCTCCCATAAGCCTATAGGAACCTCCGATAGGTATATGGAATGCTCCGATAGGCCTATGAGAGGTTCCTATAGGCCTATCGCAAATGTAAGCTATTTGGAGGTACCTAATCGATGTAAAATCGATGTATATACATAGGCTATCGCATTTATTGGCCATGTATGTCCAAGGCTCGAGGCGTGGTTTTCGAGTTTCGAAATTGCTTAGTATACTAGATCTTTATACAGTATTTAAATTTGAACACATAGCTGGTACATACGACCATAGACTGTGGACAATTGGGCTATCTACATGATCTTTTGTAACTATCGCCACCTCGAATCTAGAGTTCCAATTTCTGTTTCTGAAATGATTTTTCGTTTCATTGGTCTTACTATATGCATATCGTAAGATTAAAATTAAACGTCTCTATATGCATGTGGCAGCTCCTATATACATATGCGAATCCCATATTGATATGGGATACGAAGCTATTTGGAAGGTTCCAGATCTTTTAACTAACCAATTAAGATATCTTCTACCTATTATTCCTTGAAATCTTATCCGGAGAGAATATGCATCCTCCCGATAATCGGTCGGATGGACAGCTCTGCCGTACAGTAAGGAAACCAAACCCAGCCCACACACCGTGGTACAGCACGCACGCACGGCACGTATAGTATCTCACCTACAAAAAGCTCCCTGGAGCCTGGCTTTTCTCTGATGACTAAATGATCATTGATTTGGAAATTCTACTGTTAGTGTTGATATCATTAACCATGCTTATATATTGTATCTCGGTATACACTAGGTACGGTATGAATGGAAAGTATTCCAAGCGTCGATTTGGTTACGTGGTGGAATCGCCGAATCATGTAATGTATTATATGTGAATAGACGCATGTATGTATTGAAGTAAAGTAGCAGAATATCTATAACAAGAAGGAGAAAGCTAACTGCGAATCACGTACGTGCGAACCTGCTAAAAACCCTTGCCAATATTTCTCCCTCCTGCCACAAAACTCCTTCCTTTGAAGGTCATCTATCTGACCATTAGAGTCAGAATTCCTTTATCATGTATGTGGTGGGGGTCAATAGAGCCTCCAAACTCACACTCGATATAAATCCCAGAGCTTTAATCTACGAACTATCCCCCTTCTGAGCCTTGGCAGCGCGCCTTCTCTCACGTGCTTCCAGCCTCACTTTTTCTATCTGAAGAGCGGTTTCCCCATCCGTGCACCCCGCACGAATCGCACTATCGCCTG
This sequence comes from Clarireedia aff. paspali H2, assembly GCA_026770245.1. Classification (NCBI taxonomy): domain Eukaryota; kingdom Fungi; phylum Ascomycota; class Leotiomycetes; order Helotiales; family Rutstroemiaceae; genus Clarireedia; species Clarireedia aff. paspali H2. The sequence goes on from JAJCXA010000126.1 coordinate 29,987, forward strand.
CAGCGTGCAGTCCGACGTATATATGTCCCTTTGCCGAATAAGGAGCGATGCCTACTTTATAATAGTCCCCAGCGTCTAGAGTAGCATCATCCTTCGCCTTAATATCGCCATAAAAGTGTTCTCCTGCTCTTCGCCCTCCGGTGGCCATTTGGAGTTCTTTGACCTTGGATTCGGGTAGAGGCTGCCACATTTCCGCGTTTTTTTGACAATTGGTTTGGATGTCGCTAGAAGACATTTTGGTTTGGATGTCGCTAGAAGACATTTTGATTTGGATGTCGCTTGAAGACATTTTGGTTTGGATGTCGCTAGAAGACATTTTGGTGTTGCTTGGGAACGTTGCTTCGATCGGGGAACTGGTCATAGGACCGCTATCGCCGTCTCCTTCGAGGAAAATTAGCTCTGCGAGAACAGCTCGTGATTCGAGCTCACCAGATGGGCAAGTGGAGATGCTTCCTATAGTCTTCTCTTTTTGTAGCCGTTCACCAATGTTCTCAAGATTGCTGAGAAGAAAGTCAAAGTCCGTGATCAAGACCTGAAACCTTTTTCTATCTTGAATAGCCCAGAGAGCTTTTAAACGCATGCTTTTGAAAGGCTCGTGCCGGGCTGACTCACTGGGCAAGGGACCTGTGGCTTTTGATATGGCTCGTCCAGAGCAAGCACCCTCGTCGATTGTCCACTCGAGCCATTTATCCGATTTGAGCTGATGCGGATCCTTGCTGTTGCATATATATCTCCTGCACATGCAATTTGTTTTCACCAATATGTCCCTGATACCCATAAGACTTTCCATTATTACCCCGCTTTCAATAGGCCATCTATCTCGAAGAATCTTCGATTCCGCGCCTGGGAATTCGATCGACATTTCTGCACCCCATAGACTCAGACGCCTCTTCATAAGACTGACCTTGGTCAACGCAAGCTGGAAATCCTTGGCAAGGTTCTTGCCTTGCTCGAAATACTCCATGAACTCGATGCATGTCGAAAAGAGTCCCGCAAGAGCTATCCCTGACATTGCTAAACCCAGCGGTTCAGCCATAATGAGTAAACGAAGAAAGCGTATAGTATTACTTTAAGAACCGCAAACTCTTCAGTCAGATTGAAAATTAAAAAGGCACGTCTTCTTCTTTTGACACCACACTCCGAAAGCTGTACAACATAGCCTTGCGTACTCGGTTTGGACCACGCCGTAGGTTAAATTGCATGTGGAAAGCATTATTCAGCACTACCATAAGTATGGTGCAATATTCAAGCCAATGAAAGGATTTGACCCGTGGGCGCAGTTCGCCCAGTTTGTATGCGTGCCTACGTGGCTTGCGCTACCTCAACTGCAGAGGTTATGATAAGATACGTTCCCCACGACCCTATGATTAATCCAATTAGATAGAGTACGTACAGTTAGATAGTTTAACCAGTTGGCCTGTAAACTCTTCTACAAGGACGTGAGTGAACATTTGAACATTGTATCAACCCATATAATATAATACCAGGTATATCCCACTCCTAGAGGCGGTTAGATATTCATTCCTGCTCTGATCTTTGAAGACTTTGCAACACTACTTCTCACTTGAATTTGCGCAGCATGAAGTCAATAATGGCATAGTTGCTGGAGGTGATAATATGGCAGAGGAATCACCAAGGAATCATAGAAACCAATCGGAAGGAAATCCGCATGCTCTCACTAAGTGTACCAACAACTATTATTTATCCGACGTAACAACAGTCAACGCGGGACCAGGCAATAAGACCTTCGCAAACACTAAAACTCGCGACGACTCTCTTACTCACGTTGGAGACGGTACGCCTTCAATCAATACAAAATATTATTGTTCCACATCGTAGAACCTGAAATTGATATCAACTTGATAGTATACGGTACCTCTCATAGCGTTGTGGACGCGCTTACTACGATAGATCAATCACCGAGTCTGCGTAGACAGTCATACTCAGCATTGTCAACGATAACCCAGCTACCACTTAGTAGTACTTCGGAAACGCATAGCGACCCGCCACCGAAACTCGGTGAAAGCCTGCCAGAAGCCAAACAGTTTTTGCTCAATTTGCAACCGGGGCATAGTTCAACGCAAAGCATCGCTGGATCCTCTGAATCGGCTGAGGTCGAAGAAGACCATTGCGCGAACGAAGAGGAAGAATCGGAACAAGAGCGCGACGAAGTAAGCGAGGAAGAAGACGAAAATAGTGGTCCGCTTAGTTTTATCATGTCCAAACGAAGCCAGTCTACAATCGAAGATAATCAGACCGTCCGATATGGGCAACAGCTGCGATATTCTATGCATAATTCTTACCACCGCCCAGGACGTGTGATAGCTATTTCCGGTGACGAAGGTCAACTTTCGCACCGCACAATGGTGGTGATGGCTAGTTCGGACGAGCAGGTGCTTCAGTGTGTGTCGCTATGTCCCCATCCGCACATGCTCAAGGACGATTACGATCATTATTCAAACTCGCATGTACCAGTCTGTGCCGCGACAGGAGCGAATACAACTGTAGCACCAGAATTCAAGAAGAGGATCATCATCGAATTCACTGCTGATAACACGAAACTGTTGGATGGCTGTTTTATCAATTGCCAGCACCTGTGGTCCATTAGCAGCAATAAAGTGAGATATGCTGAGGTGGGACAAGTTCAGAACTTCAAAGATCTCCTGAAGACATTCAGCGAGATCCAAGGGAACTTATACAACCCTATAAAGCAGAAGTTCGGCCTGGAAGAGTGACAAGGGAAAGAAAATATGTCCACAACTTCGGGGCACAAGAAACCCGATCTTGCAAGACTCAGAAGAGCATAGATGATACCCCAGTCGAGCATCTTGATAGACTGAAGGTTCGAAGGCATATTTGTGAGCTTTTTCTCGAAGTGTGGGCGTGGAGACTCAGATGGCTATGGGGCGTCGGGACACCGTGAAGTATTGGATCGAGAGAGGTTGAGAGAATAGACCAATAAAGGGAATACTTTGTGCTAAGACATTATATTCGGAGATTGAAGAGGTGTTGCAGGTAATAATTATGTTCAGGTAGAGAAACAATCTAGAGAACTATTCGGGTACATATGATGTGTGACGCTCACCGGCCTTTCTGCGTGTACCCTCAAGTTAGTACTTTTGCTTGGGAATCGATAGTTTGACTCACATCGGGCTTAGTCTTGATAAATTCCAATGCGGGTCAAATCACAACTTTTTATACAGAACTTCATCTCTTTGAGTTTAATTCGTCGATTCGTCGATGAACGATCACATGACTAATCTCGGGCCTTTGGCCTGGGCGTTGCTCATTGGCTGTACATTTCGGTATCTAAGTTATGAAGGCATTTTAGAGAACCGCCGATTATAAAAGAAAAGAAAAAGGCCTGTATATTTACGTTATGATATATGAATTTTTTTTTTTGGAAAAATTGAGGTAAGTACCACTTAAAGATATAAAAAGATATCTTCGAAAGGAAGTCGGTTAAACTGCGGAGATATTATACAGCTTCCCTGGGTATATATTTAATCCGAGTAGTTGGCAGTCGGCTTGCATGTCTTCGGGCCCCCAACATACGCGAATCGGTATCCAGCAATTGCATTGTTGGAACTACCAAGACCTCATGTTGGAATTTCCATTTTCCGTGTTCGGGAATAATTTCATTGGACTATGATTGAGAGGGTACTGAAAATTGCGTGGAGTTTAATGGCGAGGTTGGGTTGAGAAGATTACCCCCGCACCCATCATCGAAATAGAAACTGATGAAATCTTCAATTTTCATTGGTTCTATTTTCTAATTATGTAAGAATCGGCACATACTGTATTTGAGTTAAGCACAAAGCGAAGCTCCTCCATATATTCTGCTTATATAGACCTTCGTTCTCTCCTGATCAATCTGCTCAGTTCACATGACTTCCTGCCTGAGGGTTCTACTATGGTCGGCCATTGTTTGTGTTTTGGCCTGAGGCTTAAAAGCTAGGCTAGGGTACAGGCCTAGCTCTCTCGGTACGAACTTCCGTAACCCAAAACAGTTCTGACCCACCTGCAACACCATTAAGCTTAAAATCCCAGCCACACTGACCAATTGTGTCGTACCAACAGTTGGTACCTGACTATCGTAACACTACGAAGTATTCTACGAAGTAAAAGCCGTTGCTAGGAAGTCACTGCTTACAACCCTTGTAGAAAACAATCATGCATTTCAATCTTCACTTTGCAAAGCTCTGCATATCAATATCTGCTTCAGTTCAAGCGGCGCCTATCAACCAGAGAGTAAAACAGCACGCGCCATTTGTGGAAGACTGCTTATACGACTTTCATATCGCTTTCGCCGACTACAAGCGAATGCGACGAGAGGGGTGTGCGATTCGGGTCACATCGTCACAAAATCAATATTATGATCTCGTATACGGAGATCTCAAGCGAGATTACTTCTTATCATATAATCTCTACGCGCGCATACTCTTTTTCCTTTTCAGTCTTCTTCAAAGTACACACATTGCATCGCAACAGTCTTTTCCGCTGTATCGATTTCGTTCAATATCTGAATTTCCATTCTCTACGCCTGTGATATTATATATCTTCATTCCTCAATATCTGTCATTCGTTTCAAGTTCACAATGGTCGTAACTGCTCGTGCCGCGCTACTTGGTTCCCTTGTTAGCATTGTCGCTGCGCAATCGGTTAATCTCTTTATCCCAGAATATGGACAAGAAGACATTGTCGCTCAGATTGTCGGTGAGGTATGGATGGAGAATTTCTCCGAGCAGCATGTTCATTATGTCTAAGCGGTTGTGCTGATGATCTTCATATAGAATGCCGAAGCAACGACGTACCTTATTGCATGCGCTCCTGCAGTCTATACAACTGTAGCCTGTATGCACCGTAACGGACCTGGTCGTGATGAGGGACCTCCCAACTGCGACGGTCCCGCATCTTATAATGTTGTTGATTTGAACAGATGCTTTCTTACTGCAGGAGCGACTGTGGTTGAGGGACCATCCACCGTCGTTTTCATAAAACCTGGCGATGATAGCCAAACATGGAATTGTGCGGCTGATGGCACGGTGTCTGCTGTCTGGTAGGAATCCAAGGACCCTAGGACAACGATAATAGCTAATTGACGTCTATTTAGCACACACAATTATAGAACGAACATATATACCGATACGATGACAGGAACTGACTATACGTTCATTCCAGTTCCTTTGACTACTGGTCTAGTCGCCAATGGTGCCGTACCAACCTCGATTATCCGACCTGCTCAAGCAAGCACGACAAGCATTGTGTACAGTACATCTTCTGGCCCGAGCAGCCTCCCGTCATCTTCAACATCAACACACACGATAAGCAGCTTACCGACCATTACGCCAATTGCTACAATACGCACAAGTATAACTACCAGGACCACCTCAAGCATCGAACAGCAGAGCAATAGTAGTAGCGCAAGATCAAGCAGCTTTGGAGCCGGAAGTGTCAGCTCAATCAGTGGAAATAATACCGCGACCTCAACGACAGTCCCAGCCGCTACAGGCGTTTCCAACACAACTAGTCCTACACCTATCGTTTCCCAAATAAGCAACGGCGCGCCGGCTTTTGGTTGGTGGAAAATGGGTTCTGCTGTTGTAGCGGTCTTGGCTGGTATAGCTATGCTTTGATCCGGTCGAGCTTGGTAACGCACGATGACGATGTACTTGTCTTTTACGCCTTCGATGATGGTTTTAATGTTAATCAGGTCCTTCTATTGACACAGGGATCCAGATGTAATATTTGGTAACTGTGATCTCTAGTCTATATATAATTCTATATATATGTTATTTAAACTTTCTTTTGGAAAATTGTAATGATTCGGCTGCAATGGCTGTATCGCACCTATATATCACATCGTACAGTTTCCCTGAGCGTATATTCGAACGGTCAAGATATGGTAAAGCGTCATACAGATAAGCTTCGCTATAGGGAACAAGGTCACAGAGCATTTGGGGCGAATGATGGTTGTCAAAGAACAGTCTTCTGAAACTCCTATTACGAGAATTCTATTTCCATGTGTCTGGCCTCCAAAATACAAAATACATGAATTAGTGTTCAGTAATTGTGTTGTTGGTTCTAGTAAGGCCTTGGGTTAGAATTTCTACTTAGTATTATCCGTGTTCGGGAAGAATTTCATTGGACTGTACCATGATTACAAATACCCAATATCCGAAATCGTATAAAGTACTTTCAGCTGGTGTTGCGCTGGAATATGGAAAAGTAGTTTATAGATGTATTTAAAAGGGTTCCTAGTACATACGACCATAGACTGTAGAAAATTGGGCATCCCGTCCGCTCTGCCATACATAAGCTACAGATCGGTGGATTAGTAGTTGGGTGGGTGACCACCAGCGAATCCCCACTGTTGTATGTTCAATTACTTTTGCATTTTCTTTTTATTGGTTCAACTACTCATCGCCCAATATAGCTTCCTACTGTATTCGCTTGCTATATCCACAAGCGGCTTCCTGGTTTAGGGTGCGTGTATAGACGCATCTGCTTTCTCCAAAGACAGAAGCGCCGTTTCGGAGATATCCCGAGAGTCTGGCTTTTCCCCACACTCTTCGGGAACCGAATCGATGGTAAGCGATAATTTTAGGGAGAGATCAAAGAGAGCTGTCATTCCTTCTGGGTTTCTTTTAGATTTCCTAGAACACGGAGGCGCTTGAGCGTTTTCAGTTGGCTGAGTAGCCTTTGAACTGAACTTTGGGTGTTGTGTCATGTCATCGTAAGAGGTTGGATGGATAGGCGAATCAATGTGAGCTTCACTTAATGTACTGATCGACATGCTGGCGCAATGCAGCCTGAGGTATGATTTGAGCTTAAGGGATGTTTTGAAGAAGAATGAAAGGGATGATAAGCTGAGAGAACTGAGGAATAGATTGTAATGGCTCCTGTTGTGGGGTCACTCGCAGCAGTATTTCCGGAACTGTAAACCTTTTCACCCTTTCCAAAAGAGATGGGAAAGTCGCTTGTGGCAGTCCAAAGGAATGGTTTCTTTAGGTGATAGGAATCATTACTTCATTAAACACTTCAACATCGTAGACAGTGCGGAGTTCAACCTTCTGACAACAAAGGAATCCATACTGAGCAGCTTCTGCTCCGTGAACAGCGGTGCTTAAGAGAGGCTCTACTCGATGAGGCAGCTCGAGATTCCACCCCACCATCTTGGAGAAATAATTATTCATACACCATGATGCTCCTAGGGACTGCTATGGTCACACATAGTCTAGACCACGAGAGGCCTCAAACATACCCACCCAATGAGAAGTTGGAAATTGGGGAAGTGAATCGAAATTTCGACACGGAAACCAAAGACACTCAAAAAGTCTCAGCTCAGCTCAACCCGATTTTATCTCGTCCCTTCCTCTCAAAGCTCTTCCGGCATCTCCACCATGCATCGCTGATGAATCAAGTCACCAAAATTCACAATTTTCAACTTTGCATCGATTGTGAGTCCCCCACTTCCCGTCTCCATTGTATTGAACCGGTATTGTAACGGAATCTCTTGATACCAGGCTGGAACCCCCTACGCGCTTGTCATCGGGTGCGACCGGTGAGTCGGTTACCCCGGGAGTATCCCACAATTGAAGCGGAAGAATAAATTTCCGGTGGTGGAGAGGGAAGTGCGACTAGTTGCGACAACATCAGAGACGACTGCGGTATTGAATGCGATGATCGCATACGAAAATGAATCGGGAGGGGGTGCAGAAGTTGATTGGCTTGTGGGAAGAGAAAGGGAAGATGGATTTGGCATGTGCTTAACCTGCTCTGCGTTCGTAACACAGACCACCAGGACGGGATGATAGGCATACGGCATAGGAACTGAGTAGGGTTGGGATTGCATTAGCCATCATTGGGTAGGGCCGAGAACTCTTCAGGCTGTTGGCATGTGTGATATGTGGTGAGTGGTGAGTTTTACTTGGTCCCATGTGAACTTAATTTGGTGGCTTTTTGAAGGTATCCGGAAGTCACTGGTATTTTGTTGGAATTCGATGAAAACGCTGTTTGTTTGTTCGTTTTCGAGTAGATGTACATGTCGGATTCGTAGAGAAAAGGGGAACAGAAGAGCAGCTTGCGACCGACGCCTTATCGGAGATCACGATAGCATAATGCACTAGAGCGGTTCTGTACTAGATTACCCCGCATTTTCCAACCTCAACCTTGAAGCTCTCTCGTCTGTGTCTTACTACTTCGGTACATGAACATTCGAAACACTACCAAGAGGCAGACGACACAAAATACCTCTCCGCCATGGAGATTGGGACCCACGAGCAGGTTTGGAATTCGACTTCTAAAAATAAGAACATGAATGTACGATAAGTTATGAATTAAGGAGAAGAGAATACCTTGGGTGACAACCACAAAGGTTCATTTGTCCTTTGTTGACATATTATGTTGTGCCACACAGCTCTGAAAGCAGACAACGATGCATTGCATCATATTATGAAAGTATATCCGGCTGGCAGCCAATGTATTTCCGAATGCCTAGGTACTTCTTGTTACTGCCAATCCAAGCTTTCAAGTATCACCTCGTCCAAGTCAACACAACAGATGTAGATCATCAAAAGTGCCGTGCCATTTCGCAACCAGGTGCAGAAGCGTCTTCTGCATTGGCACTTGACGCCTTCAATGAATTTACTTTGTCGCCATACGGATAACCATTGTTGTTGACCACCTGCCGGTACGTGCCTCGCAGCAAAACAGGAATCGAAAACCCAAAACAGTACAGTACGTCGACCCCGCACACCAATTTGATCCTACCACTCTTGCTTCAGCATCTGAAAGGAGGGCCAGGCCGGCCAACGGGAAGTCCTTAAAAGCCCAACCAAGTACCTTTGATCCTACAAAAGCCTTTCTATCTCCCGAGTTCGTATTCTTTTGTCATTCAAATAACCTCGCAACCTTCTCCTCGATATTTACCTCGTTTTCTCCCTATTGCGATACGGAAATTATATCATTACCCCCTCATCTGCACAAGGCTGTATAATATTGATATCGACCAAACGGATCGACTCGCATATCGGCCCATCTCTTGTCCACCCAACCAGACTCCACACGCGACGGTAAATCGGTCGAGAAGCCCGATTTTGCACGAGCTTTCAAGTGGATAATCTCAGGTAAGCTTCATCCTCGTCTTCGTCTTCGTCTCATATTTTCCGTCTCTTTACCAAGATTGTCTGGAACCGGTTTCACTTTGCATGTCCGTTCGGTGCCGGAGGAATTTCAGCTTGTGCTTTACGCGTTAGTACAACGTCACTGTCACTGCTACTGTCACTGCCACTGCCACTGAGGACTCCTTATGTTTATTTTATGTGGAGCTATGTCGACGGCCCAATTGTTTTCCAGATATTCTCCTCACAAATCCAGTGACTTCTTGTTACATATATACACGATACCCCTCCCCTCTCTACCCAGTGAACCCTTGGGCTAATGCTTTCTTATCTACAGTTGAGCCTTTCGAACGTTTGACCTCAACCTAGCCTCATTCAACGATCCATATACCGCCGATATGTCGACCTCCAACTCCATCAAACAGGCCGCGGAAGCCGCCAGAAAAAGAACAGCTGAAGCTATGGAGAGCACAAAACGATTTGCTAGTTCGGCCAAAACCGATGCTATAGCGGTCACGAACGACATCCTTCATACTCCTGTCATGCGTGCCGCCCTCCCTTTCATCAATGGTGGTCTTGCAGGCATGACAGCCACGACAGTCATACAACCCATTGACATGATAAAAGTACGGCTACAACTTGCTGGAGAAGGTGTCCGCACTGGTCCCAAGCCTACTCCCATATCCGTAACGCGAGAAATCCTCGCTCAAGGCAAAGTCCTCGACCTATACACCGGTCTATCAGCCGGACTCCTTCGTCAAGCCGTCTACACCACCGCCCGTCTTGGTTTCTTCGACACTTTCATGAAAGCTCTAACCGTCCGATCACAAACAAACAATACCAAAATCGGCTTCAAAGAACGAGCCGGAGCCGGTCTCGCAGCAGGTGGTCTGGCAGCCATGATCGGCAACCCTGCCGATCTCGCTCTCATCCGCATGCAATCCGACGGACTCAAACCCCTCGCCCAACGCAAAAACTACAAATCCGTCATCGACGCCCTAACATCCATCTCCAAAACTGAAGGCATCACGGCACTCTGGGCCGGTGCCGCCCCCACCGTCGTGCGCGCCATGGCGCTCAACTTCGGACAGCTCGCCTTCTTCTCGGAAGCGAAAAGCCAGCTCAAAGAACGCACGACCTGGGCGCCGAAGACGCAGACGCTGGCGGCGAGTGCCGTCGCGGGCTTCTTTGCGAGTTTCTTTAGTTTGCCGTTTGATTTTGTAAAGACGAGGTTGCAGAAGCAGGGTAGTGGGAAGGATAGGGTTTATAAAGGTATGGGTGATGCGTTTTTGAAGGTGGCGAGGGAGGAGGGGGTGTTGAGGTTTTATAGAGGGTTTGGGACTTATTATGTTAGGATTGCTCCACATGCTATGGTTACATTGGTGGTGGCGGATTGGTTGGGTTTTATTACAAAGTAGATGTAGGTATTAGGTGAGGAGTGAGTGGGTGGACTTTTTGATTAACCCACAAATCCGAACATGCTCAGTCATGATGGGATTTCGCGGGCTGGTTTGGATTGAATTGGATTGAATTGGATTGAATGAATTGGAGTGAGAACGGCGTATGAGAATTTGGGATTAGTGTTGAGCGTATATATGCTTTGTTTGGATTTCGATTCGTGGTAGGCTTAGGCTTAGGCTTATGATATATAACAAGATGGTTATGAATATTGCTGTGCTACAACATATATCAGACTTATCCCTTCTCTCTGTACATGTGTGGGTTATGCCATCGCGCCAAGGAATCTGACTTAGATTAGATTAGATTGATAGAGCCGAGTTAACGTGTGAGAGGCTAGATTCTAGCTGTAGAGATCGGTGATGTATTGTATCTGGGTCAGTTTAAAAATGTGTGGTTGCTGTAGGACTAGAGGTTCTAGTAGCTTTGAGAATTCGCGTGATGTATTGTATAGATAGGTAATGCATAACGATACATTTCAGATCACTCTAGAGGAAGAGTTCCATAACTTTCATATATAAAAACAAATTCGACTCGACTCGGGAATGTAGCTACTAGCTACTCTAGGGGTAACTAGATGACTACTACATATGTAAGAGAAGATCTCTCGGGGCATTTTTATCCCTTTACGTATTCTTTCAGTGCGTAGTTATAGTCGAAGGATTTAGATATAACCACTACAATAAGTGTTCGAGAAAGATAGATACCGGTTCTGATGGAATCGAGTATAGTGCTCGACTTTGAGGTATGATGGGGAGGGAGGATTATTCTCGGTCGATTGATTGATGGAACCGCTTACTGTACATACATATCAACCAACGCCTAAGCGAAACATTTTCGGCGTTCTCTACAGTATGAATTCTGCACCTCTGCACGCCCCTTCTTTGGAACCTGTGTACTTGCGTACTGTCTTGATGGGAAATTTCGCGGTTCGTTCGTGAGAACTTCTGGTGCAGAATGAAATGATGTTGCTGGTGGTTTGCTCGACTCGGGATTTTTCCTAGTCGGGTCTCTCCTGATGGGGACTTAATGGATGTCCATACCTGTTCACCGGGGAGGAATCATACTGCTTGGGAGGAAGAGATGAAGTTTCTGGGGGTGTGGAATGGAGGAATTGCTTCAAGGAAGTGATGGGAGGGAAGGAGTTAAGGGGTGAACTTCGATGGAGATGGATCGTGGATGGATGGGTTGCGAAGGCAGTACCAGTGTTGACGCACTTCTAGGGAAGTGACAATTTCGGCTTATATTTTCACAAGTGTGTGAAAAGAGAGTTGCACTCGGGTCCACGCGTTCAGTTCAATCAGCCTTCTTCACGCGCAGAGCAGATGTTTTTCATTCTTGGAATTGAATTCTCTGCAGAAGAATGGACTCTGGCTCTTCTTGCACAGTATGCAACCTGTTGTCTTTTCAGTGGTTGCATTTTCATTCGTCTCTTGTGGCGGGTGCAGTTCACGAATACTTCGCATCCCCCAAAGAGGCTGATGACAATTGACCGACGACCACCGTATCGTTCTTATTTCCACCAATAGATTGGCCGAGATTTAGCCACTATATTTGCATTCGATGATATCGTTTTCAAAAGGGAATCGCAACAAATCGAATTTTCACCGGTGATCAATACAACCCCTAGCACTGTCGTCATGCCGCCCCCCACGCAGTCTTGGCTCTGGTCCCGTCGACCCCGCTACGATGGATCTCACTGCCGGCACTTGTATCCATCACGTCCAATTCCAGATCCCGCACATAACAACAGCGCAGCACATCAAACACCGAGCATCGGAGATAAGTGGAGCTCTGCCGATTGAAAAGCTTATATCCGGATGGCGAAACGCATTTTGCGTAGATAATGTGGTTCGTCGGAGTTCCGATGCTGATTGCTCAATTAGCAGGGTTTGATGGAGTTGATAAAGCTCGTATAGAAGGTCCTAAGTAAGTACTTTAGTCATAGCTGTCGATCATGTTTTTTTGGGGGGGTTAATAAATACTCGGGGATGAGAAGGTTTATGTTGGGTGTTTGAAGTTGAAATTGCTTTTGGGAAGATATCTGTTGTTTGATAACTCTTTTTGTTCACGGGATCCGGTAGAGAAGAAAGCATCCTAATTTGGTTCTTTACAATCCACAACGGTTCAGTCGCCATGATTATAAACCATGTTTCTACAGCTACGAAACTTCGGGATTTCCTCGAGAACTCAAAAGATATCTTGTTGTGTCCTGGTGTATATGATGGCTTCTCAGCGCGAATAGCGCTTTCCGTAGGCTTTGATGCGTTATACATGGTATGAATCTATCCCCTAAGTCCCTCAACTTTTCTCTCGGGTCTCCCCCTCCTCAAATCCCATTCATCTGGCCCAAGCTCATCGCTAACGATTATCTTACCCCTTAAACAGACCGGTGCAGGCACCACAGCATCTCGTCTCGGCCACGCCGACCTCGGCATCGCCACCGAATCCGACATGCACGCCCACGCCGAAATGATCGCATCAATCGACCGCTCCGTCCCGCTCATCGCCGATGCTGACACCGGCTACGGCGGCCCGATCATGGTCGCCCGCACCGTCGAACAATACGCACGTGCCGGCGTGGCCGGCATGCATATTGAAGACCAAGTGCAGACAAAACGATGCGGACACTTGGGTGGGAAAGAACTTGTAGATCTCGATGTCTACGCGAGCCGGATCCGCGCAGCGGTTGCGGCGAGGAAAAGGATCGGTAGTGATATTGTGATTATTGCGCGGACGGATGCTCTGCAGGGGATGGGATACGATGAGGCGATTCGGCGATTGAAATTCGTGCGGGACTTGGGCGCGGATGTGGGATTCTTGGAGGGTATGACTTCAGTTGATATGTTCAAGCAGGCAGTGAAAGATCTGGCTCCTTGGCCGTTATTATTGAATATGGTGGAGGGTAGCGTCACACCTACGATTTCTGTCGATGAGGCGAGAGAGATTGGGTTAAGAATTATTATTCATCCGCTGGCTGCTATTAATGCGGCGTACCAACCTATCAAGGATATGTTCGAGCGACTAAAGACGAAGGGGAGGATGGATCATGATCCGAAGTTGACACCGCAGTTTATTTTTAATGTTTGTGGGTTGAAGGAGAGTATGGCTGTGGATGCGGAGGCCGGAGGAAAGGCTTTCGAGAAAGAGCTGTAGGCATGGCCAAAGACAGTTGAACCTAGTTTAGGATACGAAAAATAATACCATAATAAACATTACCACCACCCAAAGAAAAGATGGCATTCATGATATCATCGGTCGTTTTCATGCTCCCAGGTCTCATCATGCTTTATCTTTTCTGCGATTTTATCACAGCCTTCGGCAATATCGAAACCTCCATATCCGCTCACCACATCCGGGACGTAAAGCGAAATGTCCGCTGCGTTCTTGATATATGACCCGGCAAGCGCATCAGTAACCACAACCTTTACGATGAGATCTTCCCTCTTCTCGATGATTCGTTTCAGCTTTTTCATCACCTTGTCTCCATCTTCCGTACTTCCCGATAGTCGTGAGAGCGAATCAACGATAACAAATACCATATCGTCCTCTGGTAGGAGTGAGAACAGCGCACCAAATAGCTGCAGCCCATGTTTGAGAGTTTCCCTGGCTTTGGAAAAGTACTTGCGGTCTCCCAGAGATGACAAGTCCACGAGGGGTCGGTTGTCAGTGATAAATTTAAGAAGTTGGCTGTTCAAGCTCCTGATTAAAGCGATTGGACCAGACTTCTCCTCTAAGATAGACTCGTTGTTCCTATGCATGCAGAAGTACGCAAGGACTGGGAACTTTCCTGTGCTGAAAAGAGTGGTCGCGGTCAGGGCACTCGTGAAGGAGAGTGGGTTGTTTAGGGATGCAGGGGGTGTCTGGAGTTGGACCTCTAAGATGCTTGATTCCTTCCCTCGAAGCCAATTGCTGTGTTCTTCTGAGTTTAGAATCCAATGGGATATGTTCTTCTCGTCAGGTTCGAGGAGCGCCACGTGCTCGAGACAGTCCTTCATATCTCCTATTGGGTCATAGAGTTTGGGTTTTGTGAGCCACTTCGACGCTATGCGGCTGTTACCCTCTTGGCGAGAACGCGTCGACATCATGTCTTGTTCTTGTTGGAGGAGCTTGACTTCTTCACGATCAACTGTTATTGATGGTGGTCAGTAAATATTCCTTTGCGAGAGAATAGGCTGGTGTTAAATTGTAAAACTGATATATGCACGCATGTGGGTTGAAATATGACTTAATATTGAGAATATGGAAAGGGAGGATATGAGGCCATTTGAGGCCTCAAAATGTACTGTTTAGGTGTAGAACTGCTTTTCAACAGCTGGGGAACTTTACTTTCACCGGTCTTAGCATTAAAATTCGGATTACTAGCGCAGAATCGGTACAAGGCGTCTTCGAAATATAGATGAAGCATTTGGCGAGTCTTTTCTGACTTCTCAGCAAACATTTCTTCGAGCCGTTTCAAGGAGTTATTCATGTTCGTCTTCAAGGCTGCAAAAGTCAGTCCCTGTGAGGTCGAGAATAAAAGAAGTTGAGAACGATGATACATACCAACGTTCTGGTTAGCAACAAACACGAGGCCACTTTCAATATTAGCAGTGGTTTTTTCGACTCTGCCCAGTTTTTCCCGTTCGCACATATCTACCTCTTTCTGAAAGTTTTCAATTCGTTTTTGTAGCTGATCTAAAGCATCGGGCACAGTCAACTTCTGTTCTTGATCGTCTTCGTCAACTGCCCCGTCAGCGTCTAACTTGCTTCTGAAGGGTAGAGAATGAAGCGTTTTGGCAATTTTGCCTCTCTGCTCGGCCAGCTTCACTATTTTCCGTCAATCATGTGCCCCATTGATAAACTCACGGGTGACTTGCCCTTCCATGTTCTTGTAATCTTGTCAACAACACGCTCTAGAACGGTAAAAATGGCGACAATGATATCATCAGCGCAAGAGTGCAGTTTGATGGATGCATGATGTATTTCTGATAATCGCTGGATGGTTTCTAGCTTCGCAGGAATCTCTGCCAACCAGCTCTGGATCGCTTCGCGCTGTTTGGCTTGCTTCTCAACAGCCTAGTACATCAACATAAGTAAAGATCTGGGCGACATCTCTGCAATGTAATCATACTCAAGATCATAAAAAACTTACAGCCAGTATCAAGGCAACCCCTCCAGAAATAACTGAACCATATATGTCATTTGGAATCATGTTGAGAATTCCTTCGACTATGTCTTTGTTGTCTTTTACTTTCCGATGGCACTTTTGGATGAAATTCTTACATGATTTCGTCTTGGACGGATTTTCGCTGCTCTCTCCTAGACGGTTAATTATCTGGATAATGTATTCGACCGTGAACTCGCTTGGATCTTTGAGGACGATGTTGAGTTGGGAATCGACCTTTCTCTCTTTGAGTAAAGTGACGAAGTTTTGGAGCGTCCGACGAAACGTCAGCATGCTCGTCTTAGACTGCTCATAATATTTAGCAGGACTGGATGGGGAGTCAACTGATCGGTGAACAACCTCGGGATTGTACGGGTGGGAACATACTCGAAGACAAAACCTTTCAGCGCGAACCGATCGAGTTCTGTAACAAATTCGGAGACATCTTTTAAGTCTTCAAAATCATCTGATGAGTCTTCCAGTTGTAGCAACGCTTCTTTACCTGCGCGCCTCTCCACGTATTCTGCAGCCGAATTTGTGAGAGTCCTTCGACGGAAGACCACCGGATTCAGAGGCTCCATAGCAATTGCCTTTTCAAGGAGAAAGCTTCAATCGAGCAACTTCTTATCTTGGGTTAAATATACAATGAATAGAATATGAAGCCTTACAAACTCAACAAAATCGTCACAAGTGAGGCTCCCCCTCCCACGTGCCTCTTGTGCCTCGCCAACACAGATAGCTGAAAAGTGAACCTCATTCAGTATCTGAACTAGGTCGGCTTATTGACTATCTTGGGCGGCTTACAGTGTGATTGAATGCATGGTGGTTGCACAGCCTCTGTAGTTACGGCTACATTCAACTGGTCCGATGTATATGCATAACGAGGCTCTCGTATGGCTGAATTGAGCTCACCAAGTGATGGCTTGATTGGTTTATCTTGACTGCTGGCATTTATCATTGGTCCACTGCTGGTTGTATTTGTTGCACCAAATGATTACCTTGTACTCGTTCATTGGCCGACATTAGTTGGGGATGTATGATTTTGTTGTGTTATTGCTTAGAATCGTCGATCTGTTGTATTGAATTAATTGGAAAGAAGCAGCTGGGTAGCATAAATCCTAATCATTCGCTATTAGTTGATACATCAAATTCATATATGGAGAAATTATCTTCAATGCGACTTTTGGGATATTGATTTTATATCTGGAAAATCTATTTCTGAATATTTGAACTGGTGCACTTGTATAACTGAAATGATCGTTGTAGGATAACTGGTATGGATTCATGAATTCCTATCCCCCAGAGACGCTTCAACCCTCCAACTGGAAAAAAACCTAAGTGAGACAGCATTAGATCCCGGTCAATTGATATGCACCCCGCTGCAGATTGGCCAGATACCTTGCCGAAGGATTATGTGCCGATCCTCCTATGGTAGGATCCATGCACCTGAATGCTACCACACGCGGAATCACAGCCAAAATCGGCCTCTGAAGGAGAAATAGGTCTCGAAAGACTGCTTTCTGCTCAGAGCCGCTTGCTAGTGGAAACTACGTGAGGCTTCAGGTAATACTAGTTTAACACCGAACTTCAATTTTCTTAGAAGTCTTGCACACCCGTTTCGTTTCTTCCATCTTGTCACCTTTTGGGGCGGTCTTATAATCCTCATCTTCTTGGTCACGGATCTTTTAGAATCTCTTAATACACTTTGGATGGTTGGCTTCCTTGATTGGAGATATATTGTCGCAGTCCAACTGCTCGTATCGTTATTATTACAATCGCAGGAGCGTTTGGGAAGATGGAAACCGCCGAGAAAGAAGGAGGTATATTTCAAGGTCCAAAATCTATAGGTTTACTATGACTGATATAATTAAAGGTTCCCTATCTTCAGATAATGTCAGCACTGCGAATAATTCAGAGATACCCCAAAGTGCCGGGACAGGCTCCGAAACATCTACAGTTCCCGCACCTGATTCAGTACCTGTTTGGGACAACAAGCAGGCTTTAGATAAACCAGCGGTCATAGACCTCAACTCAAAAGCCCCAGCAGATGCCGAAAAACCTGAAGAACCGGCGTTGGTCGGCAAGAATCATGAGCTAACTAAGAGGCCCCACTTCTTTCACCTGCCTCCGGGACCTCTCCCAAGGCTCCGCAATGTTGCTAAGCCAGTTAGTTCACTGGATATGTTTGAAGCCTACAAGAAGGCAGCGAAGATCGAAGCAGAGAAAAGTGACCAAAGATACCAGGGATCAAATCTCGTTAAAGGACTGGTTGATTATCTGAGAGTTCTAGAAGATCGAATTGATCAATTGGAGCTTGAGAGGAAAACCAAGCTCAATAATATTAATGAATCTATCCCTAGGCCTGCTAAGATTGATGATTCTGAGATTGAGATCACAGTCAAGTTTTTCAATGCAGCTGCATACCTGACACCGAATGGCGGTCTCCCGAGATCAGACGCGGAAACAGAAAAAGGCACATTCGTGTGTTGCTACGATACTCAGCAGCTTATACGAGTGCTTTACTCGAATATCAAAGATGACGAAACTGTACCTCTCAGGCAGGCGGACTCCGAGCCACCTGAAGCCGACAGCATTGATATTCTGACTTTTGGAGTCTCATCGGAAGCCATTAGTAGATTCCTTGATAAGCAGTTGAATGGCCCCAGCGGAAAGGACGATTTGATCCGATTCGGCAAGCCATTCAAACCATTGATCAGACATATCGAGAGCTTCAGAAATCAGCTGATAAAACTGGAGCGTAAATACAGGTAGGGCAAGCCACATGAATGAGTGCTCTATCTCTGACAAGTATACACAGTCGGGTTATGACCGAAGACGCGAATCCAGAGATACTCGTAAGTAGCTCGGATGAAACGATGAAAGCGACGGCAAACAGGGATGAAAGTGATTTCCTGCAATCTACACCTAAAAATGACCACGAAGATGACTGGAATGCTGTTTATAACCGACCATTAGCTCTTCCCCAGTTCCGAATGCTCTTGAATTTTGTTGACAAGTATCTTGGCAAGCAGGTCCGACTATATAAGCGTTTAAGGCAGGGGAAAGAACAGTACGTAGCATTTGAAAATCTCTGGATGCTTTTCGATGCCAATGACACTGTATATTGTCCGCTAAGCGAAAATCCAATGGAGATGGGTACTTCCATCTCACCAGGTTCCAAATATATCCCACTTCCACGGTATACCCCCCAAGCGTATCGAGTGCTGCTCACCCAGGGAGGCGTGCCTCATGAGCCAACCTTGCCTTTGACATCTAAACTAAAAAGGACGGATGAAACGGTTGTTTCTGAATCACCTGCTACTGGCAGCTCCGAGGGCGCAAATGACGAACTTGAAGCTATCACTGAGATATTAACACGGCGCGCTGATATATCGAAAAGAGTTAGAGACTATTACACGGAATTAGTACTATACTGCTTATATGTAGACTTCGATGGAGTAAAATTCGGAACTGTCATAGAAAATTTTACTTTTAAGCCTTACGAACGGGAGATAGAAATTCGCAGTCTCCAGGCATATCCCGCTAGTTATACATTACAAGATCGACTAAATGATAATGGCGAAAAATTTCTTCATTATACAAAAGTCTCCCACCTACAGTATGAGGGGTTAACCGTTGGACCGAGTCGGGAAGAGGTAAGACGTGTCACAAGGAGAATGAAGAGGATGATCCCATTTGCTAAGAAACTGGGCCGCAGATAAGTAGTCCGGTTGTGGTGGACGTGAAGTTAGCATTTGAAGGTGGCCCTGATACAGATAAAGCATTCATCGAGACCCCGCGATTTACCTGGTTTAGATCTATCCTGACAACAGAGACACAGACCAGGACTTATGATCTCTACTTTAATCCTGTATGTTCTTACAGATGGTGCTATAATCGAACTTGCACCTCAGACAGATACAGGCCATCGGAGGCATCCAAAGATATCAATATAGCGACGAAGGTTAAAGCCGTTCTCGAAGAATGTGAGACAGAAATGAAACAACGCAAGAATAGCATCGAAAGTATCAGACAACTCATGACGGAACACGACCTCATCAGGCTATTACCGGGGGTAGTACCTGGTTTTGCTCTGAGAAACAGAAGATGGGGCAAGTAAAGCCGTCTCGGTAACACAGAGACTCGAGTAGCTGACACATGGATACATATAGCTCTTCTTAACCTAACGCAACTCCAGTCGGTTGAGCAAAACAATGAATGGGATAAGCTTATTCTTCCCCCAGGACACCGAGAAATAGTTCAAGCCATGGTTGAGACACACACACAGGACCTTGGTTCGAACAACGATGCTAGAGTCGGGATGGATTTGGTTCAAGGGAAAGGTTAGTGTAATAGTAACAAGATCAACCGTCGACTGACATCCGCTGAACACTTTTCAAGGGAGCGGCTGCATCATTTTGCTACACGGTGTGCCTGGCGTAGGAAAAACATCTACGGCAGGTAAGTGCAGATCCCAGACCGTTTGATTTGATGATGAGAACAACTGTTGATACGTGTTTTCGCAGAATGTGTTGCGGCCCATACCAAGAAGCCACTTTATCCCATTACCTGCGGTCAGTGGAATACCATCACTCTAACTCTAGAGAAAAGCCATATCAGACTAGAGAATACTAACGTATGCCTTAAACAGGTGATATTGGCATTCAGCCTGGAGAAGTGGAGAAAAATATGGAGAATCACTTCAGGCTGGCACATAGATGGGGCTGTGTCCTTTTACTCGACGAAGCGGATGTGTTCCTCGCCAAACGAGATGTAAGTCTATATTAATTCTTGGTTTGCGTTAACTCTTCACTTACTTCAAGCAGCAAAGAGATGTTCAAAGGAATGGCTTGGTTTCCGGTAAGTTCCCAAGCATACGGGCAATTGCCACGGGTTTCCTCTAACCTTCTATTCTAATGCATTTCTAGTATTTCTACGCATGCTCGAGTATTACTCAGGAATATTGTTTCTTACTACAAATCGCGTCGGAGCCATCGACGATGCATTCCGATCCCGTCTGCATCTAACCCTATACTACCCCAAGCTCACAAAAAAGCAAACCAAGCAGATTTACAAGCAGAACTTTCAACGCATTGGGGACATCAACATTGACCGCGAGAAGAAAAAGCTAGCTACATTTGATTTTCGAGATTCAGAGCCAAAGATTATGAGCTGGGCCATGGAGACATGGAAGTCGCAGAGATGGAATGGACGGCAGATCCGCAACGCGTTCCAAACTGTCTTAGCTCTGGCAGAATTCCAAACCAAGAACAGAAGTAGCGAATCTAAAAGTTTCCACGTTACTAAGAAGCATTTCAAGATTGTCGCTAATGCTTCTATTCAATTCAACGAGTATTTGTTGGCGACGCACGGTATGGATGAAGACAAGACGGCCGGACGAGAGACGTATAGAGCGATAAATTATAATCCTTCTTCACAGGTGACTTTCAAGGCAAACAATCAGAGCGACACTGATTCCAGCACGGAGGAGGAAGAGGATAGCAGTGAGGGATCGGGCGACGATACTGCTTCGGATGAGTCCGATGAGTCTGATGCGAGAAGGAGGAAAAAGTCGAGCAAGAAAAGGAAGGGAAAGGGATCGAAAACCAGAAGTAAGAAGAAGAATGAAAAGTCCGAAAAGAAGTTCAAGGAGAAGAGAAAGGAGAAGAAGGAGAAGAGATCAGATGATGACGATGACGATGACTCTAATTGACTTCGCGTCACGCGATTTCGTCGTGACAGCAATATCGGGCAGTTTTGGTATAATTCAAAGATTCAAGAAGCAATAAAGTAACTGATTTGTTTTTCATCTGGTTTATTGAAATGGCTGCTGATCATGAATCTTCCTCCTTCTCGTCTAGAATTGTCCTGAAGCCTTGCAAATAGCACATGTGAAAACTCCAAAAGTGACGCCACTTCTAGAGAAGTGACAATTTGGGCTTATATTTGGTTTCACAGCACATGATTCTATAATCAATGAACAACATTAGGGTAGCTACAACAGTTGTCCATGTTAAGTTTTTCACCTCCTACTGGACTGGTAAAGCTACTGCGCTAGCTGAATGTATACGTAGTCCACTGTGACAGGGAGGGAACAGGAATCGCAAGAAACAGAAGTGGTATTGTGCGAATCTATGAAGAAGAGAAGTACAAAAAGAGATAGAAATTGAAGTGGTGTAAGTACCCAATACTTAGCTCCTGCCTAGGCTGCGCCCAAGTCCTTCGTACCTGATACCTTGGTTACCGGGTCGTATCTCCTAGCCCGGGTTACTCCCTTAGACCCACTCAAAATTAGTTCTACCACTGCTAGCACCAAACAGATGTCTATATGATCATTACAACAGCCCTAATCCACAATGGCATACCACTTCAACTCTCTCCCCTCCATCACCTTCACCGGGCTCTGCGCCGCTCCCAACCCATCGACCGAAACATGCCCCCTCGTCAAATAATACAACACATGATCCGTCCGTCCCTCAATTTGACTAGTATCCTGCAGCAAATACGCATACGGCAGCGAATTCTGCGCCGGACCGTGTCCCGGCACCGTCAACGCAATGCCAAGCTTCTGTCCAGCCTGAACAGTCTTCCCAACCGCAACCCGTTGCACTTTAAACGCAGGTGCTACCGTGCCGGCTACTTCGCCGATTGTTGTGCTTGCTAAAGCGGTCCATTTGAAGTACGGACTTATGAATTCGCTTTCGTTATGGTAGCTGAAGACGGTGATTGTAAGGGGGTTGGAGGTGGGCGCGTTTGAGGCAAGGTTTACGCCTATTTCAGACAGATTGCCGGATTTGGAGGATGTCCAGGTCTGGTAGAGGAACTGCTTTGTTGAAAGACCTGTTTCAGACCAGTAATCACCGCTATTGCCGGAGCCGTCTGTTTCGTTTGTCGCGCGGCCGGTGGAGGGGATAGAAACGTTTGAAGGGGGTACGTCTATGGTGTAAGAGGTTGTTGGTGAGCAGTCGATTTTTTCAATCGAGCCGTCGGCGGCGAAAGATAATGACCAGAAACTGTGACCTTTAGATGCGGTGAAGTGCTGACCGACAGGTGCCGTATGGAATGCGTCGGCGTGGTAGACGAAGGTTTGCTGGCTTCCGTCAACGGGAGGAACGGTCATTACACCCATGGCTTGGCCGCCGCATGTGTTGTTGCTGTCGACTATTTGACGAGTCCACGGACCGTGTAGCGAGGTGGATCGGTATGCGATTGTCAAGGTCTGGAGGAGGTCTTGTTAGGATGATTATTGGATTGAGGTGGAAGAAGGATGACTTACACCAGCGCAAAATGAGCAAGTGGCGCTTCCAACTACATCTGCACATTTGTTCAATTTACTTCCTCGAAAATGTGATGTAGTATAGTGATATGATGAAACTTACAGTAGTATTCTCCCCTTTTGAACAAATCCGGCGACTCGACTTGGCCGTCAACAAAATTAGTAGATCCTACTTCTACGGGAAAATCCCCTCCGTCTTGGATCACAGGATATGCTTTACCGGTACCATTTAGAAAATCCGCAGTTAGTTCTTGTATCAGAACAGTTTGTATGAATGGAGGCCAAATCTGAATACGGCTCAAATCAGCGGCTGTCCTTAGGACGAACATGATGGCCATGTGGAAGCTTCCACTTACATCGCTAATGGGAGCTCCCAATGATGTTTCCGTGAGGTTGAAACCCGTCCATACCACATATCCTTTACCATCAATCACTGCGAGACCCAAATCTTCAACACCGTAGCCGGAAGGAGCATAATCTGGGATCATTTTGCCCACAAAAGTATACCCCTTGGTAAGTTCATCCGAAGTGAAAACCGGGATGCCGACAGCACCAGCGATTGAACCTAGTGAACCAAATAAATACGTGAAAGTTCAATTACTATTTATAGATAAAGGACTTACTAGCAAATCCATAGAAGACGTATTTCTTGGTCTTCTCATTATAAACCACTTTTGGCCGACTACAAGACCCGAAGCCACTGCAAGCGGCTGCATTTACAGGTTCCGTGATGTTGAATACTATAACCACAACGTGTAAATCTCTTGCCCAGTAACGGGGTTACGAGGATAAAACATACGTGGACCATTGAAGTACCAATTAATCAAATCAGATGAGCTATAGGAGACTTTGTCGCATACAGCGGTACTACAAGCTGTTACATAAGTCTCTTAGTATTTCCTCAAAACCTGTCACACATGCAATTGAAGAAAAGATCTCACAATCAGGCTCTCCAATCCAAAAGTACTGATCTCGCACCCATTCAACCTTTCCATTGGTGGAGTCAATTGCATTTCCATCAACGTCGAAATAGTAATAATGTTTGTTGCGGAACGTAACTTTGGCTGCGGGTACGACCGCACTCCAGATGTTTGCGAAGAGAAATGCGTGGAGAAACCGCATGCTTGCAATTATATAGAGGGCAGATTCGAATCCTTAAATTTTCCAGACGAGCGATTGTCAGCATGTTGGGCGATGACATGTCTTTTAAAGGGGTTATGAGTGCCGTAAACTGGTTGTTCCAGTGTTCTTGGATATACCAAGAAACTCCACTTCCCGCCTGCTCCATATCCGATGTCTACCTCAGGAACACCAAGGCTGTAGTGCTTGGGATTGGACGTTGCATACCCCGCATATTGCTTGATACTAGTGAGTGTCAATCATCCTGCCAGAAACGGCGAAAGAGAGTAAAATACCTGCCTGCATGTGGATTCGTTGTCTATGAAGCCTCGGGAAGTAACGAAACAGCTCAATGATTCCCTGTCAGAAATCGAGCTGACCCACCCCCAATCCCATATTAGTAAGATATGTTTTGCGGACCCTACTCACCTGACTGTATCTATGGAAACCAGATGTAGGGAAACTGTCGGATAAGGTGAATCATTCCCGTAGTACTACCGGAGTTATACTTAACTGCGGCATTTCCTCTTATAGAAATGCTCTCGAAACGGGAGAGCTGGGTTATACAGGCAGCTTAGATCTCCCACTTAGTTAGAAGACTCACACTCAATCCAACCCGCACTCATATCCCCATATTGTGATGCGATGGTGCCCTGGATTGAAGGCGAACCAACAGAAGCATCAGAGATGGGGGCGGAGAGATTGCTTTAAAGAAGCGCCGTGGTATCGGAATAGTGGGGTCCCCGCATATTCGCAGCCCGGCGGAGATGTGGTTGTATGCGGGGTGCTGGGGGGCCGGTGGGTGAGAAAGCTTGTCACAGGGTGTATACCTCACCACCAGAGAAAAGTTTTGCCGAGGTCCAATGTGGAAGGTAGACTACGCTAGGCGACCAGCAGCGAGATGAACGGCAGTACTTCGTAGAATTCATCGTGCTCTTTGATGTCTGATGGCTAGAAAACAAGAGATAGCGGGTTTTCGAAGGTTGGAGATATTACCGAAGGAGTTTTGCGGTTGATATTGAGAAGAGTGAATATACAATATTTTCCTATATACATCTCTGGTTTTAGTCCGAGGACCAGATTGAATCAGATATACAATAAGTCAGATGACCAGGTTCCGAATTGGCCAATCAGAAGCGGTAGTTCTACCGCGATTTGGTCCAGACTTCCAAATGGCATATATACAAAGTCCACATTCAGTTCAACAGCCCCAGATACAATATCCACCACCCATTCAACAACCAAACCACTTAACCCCTATTCCATTCCATCCAAATCACAATCCCACTCACGTACAAACCGGCTTTACCGCTGGCGCACTAGCCGCATAACTCGGATTCGTCTGACTACAACCATCCACTCCGCCCAACAGATAACTGTCTTCCGCCGCCTTAAACGCAGAACCACAATTCGCGTCGCTGCGTTTCATTCCATCAGCATTTTTATCTATGCCGTACGTGCGCGGAAGTAAATCGCCAACAAAAAATAACTTACCTCGCACCTCCCGAAGCATTATTAAAGTAAGAGCATATATCATGGTTGAAGCACTCCTGCGTGCTGCACATACGTATCTCATTAGTCTTCATTCTCTCCAACCAAGGGCTCACAAGCAACGCATATATATATGTATATACGAGTGACGTACTAATAATTCCCCAACGCAGCCCCCGTACATCCAGCTCCGCAGCGGCCGTTGCAGCTGTAGCTACTTCGCGTTAGCTGGACTGTTTGTATATATACTCGATACGTATCAATGAGAGGAAACATACTCTCCCCCATTAGCAGCATTAGTACCGAAATTCCCACCGACAAGACCGCTCCAGGTGCATGATTTTCCAGCGGAGTTGGTCCAGCGGGCGGTGCCGGTTGCGCCGACCTTGAGACAGGTGACGGATGCGTGTGCAATGCCGGCCAAGGCACTGGCGGCGCAGAGGATAGTGGTGGTGCGCATTTTGAAGGGAGGCGGGGGTGGAAAAGAGATGGAGAGGTGGTTTGATGGATAGAGGGGATTGGGGGAGCGAGGTGCTTGACTGATGAAAGGAGAGAAAGCGAGGTATCGATCAATTTTCCCAACACAGGAAACACGCGCAGAGCTTTAAGTACCCCAGACTTCATTTCAGCACAGTACACCGTTTCCTCATTCTTCAAAATTTTTCCGTTCTAAACGGCCCACATGGTCAAAACCCAATTCGAGGCCCTTGGCAAGTGCCCGGCCGGCAGATGAAGGAAGGTGTGCATGTCAACAAAAGTGTCGGCGGCAACTTTTTCTTTCGGAAATTGATTTCTTGAAAGAAGTTGCTGCGCCGAAAGGGATGGGAAAAGTGCCAATCAAATAAGAAGGGGGAAGTGATGTCGAGATGTGTGTTTCTAATGACGTGCTTGGGGTGGAGTCTGCATGTATAATTTTTACGGTATTTCATATAAAGCTTCTCTTATAATGATTTTTACGGTATGTCATATAATGACATTGATGAAATGAAGCCTTGGGGTCTGGCTTGATATATCGTGACCTTTTTCATTCCATTCTATTTCAACATCAAGTTCTTCATCTTCCGTTGAACTACAATTCCATCTCCCCCCCTCTCCCCCTCTTTCCTCCCACCTACCTCGGATTCTCCCCATACGGCACTCCCGTACAATTAAACCCCTTCGGCGCAATCACCGAATCACAAAGATAGGCAGCCGGCCTCGTCCCATTAACGGTATCCAGCAGCCCCCCCACATCCTCAATCACTACTCCCGTACACGGCGCCGCCGCACTACACTGCAGTTCCGCCACCACATTACTCGTCGCCGTGCCCGACCAGTTCCTAAACGTGTAATCCCTTAGATTAAAAAGCGACGTGTCGCAGCCGCCGCTCGCACCATTGTACGATGTGCATTGCGTTACTCCAATAATGCCTGTGTTGTTTGTGAGAACGAAGTCCTCAAACGTCATGTTGGATGCGTGGCCGAGACCGCCGCCGCCGCCGTTGGGGGGGTACCCGGTCGAGATGCCGGTCCAGGTTTTCATGTAGGCGCCATAGCGCATATTGTAGGAGCGGATGTTGCGGACGGTGACGTTTTCGATGATTTCGTAGCGATTTTCTGGGGAGGGGTTGTTAGAGTGGGGGTTGTATGGGGAATGAGGGGCTGGGATGGTGAAGACTCGGTGAGAAACTTACCATATTGCCCAATACTTCCGATGGCGACTCCGAGCCCGGTGTAGAAGTCACAATCTTCAATAAGGATATTCGTGGAGTTCGCCTTCAAGGAGATGGAATCATCGCCGTTGTCTACTGTCCAGCCGCGAAAAGTGATGTTATCCGCATAGATAGTATCGGCACCATCAGTCTAGATCTCAATATTAGTATATCTTTTGATTCCTTCATGGTTTGTTACCACTTACATTCAGACTACTAAACGCAAACCCAACAGGCTGAACATCAGTACTGTTGACATATATATTCTCCAGCAAGACATTCTTAGCATGAATAAGAGTCATCGTCCACATCTGACTCTGCACGAATCTAATTCCCTCAAAAACCGAATCAGTAACACCAGTATATGTAATCTGATGCGGGCGCCCAGGATAGTTATTCGTGCCATTAATAAAATGATACCAAACTTCTCCATTCCCATCCAGCGTACCATAGCCATGCCCATCCCAATGGATATTACTCCCACCAAACAACCAAGCGCTACTCTGGTTTTGGTACCCAACGGGAAGGGAGTTGTTCAGCCAGTAGGGAATATTCTTATCCCATAAGAGCGTGCCCTGAAGATCGACTCTGACGTTCGACAGCCCGGTGGTGTTCATCACGGACTTGATGGTGTATGTTTCGTTCAGGAAACGAACAGTCCCGCGATCAAGCCCATAGTTGTGGCCGCACTCTTTGAACGCCTCGACGATAGCCGGCGCGCTGTCACCTCCATCCGGACATGGCTCCACGACGCAGATTTTCTCCGTGACGGTCTCGGCTTGGGGAAGCGAGAGTACGAGAGCGGGCAGGCTCAATGCTGTGAGAAATATTCGCGGTACCATTTTGAGATGCTGTACAGTACGTACTCAAAGCAAACGCAGCATGCAGCAAAAAAGAAGCCATCATTTCTCCTTATATAATGCCATCATACTATACTTCGGTATATCGGCATGGACTCGCCCATAACAGAGCGGAGTCTGCACCTGCCACGCCTTGTAAAAACTCTGTTGGGGGTGGAGTTGGTTGTGGGGTAGGCATTGCGGGGAAATTTGTCCATCAATAACTGTATCAAGACAAAAGAGCCAATGCAACCGACGAAAGAGACGGTAGAACAGGTACCGTACGATGAATGCCTGTCCGGATTAACTGCCATTCAATCACACGCGCGCGCGCGCTCCTCCCAACCTTGAATTACCTACTGCATTTGATAACTTGACCTCCCCAGAAAACCTGCTATCCAACTACCCACGTGCTCAGCCCAAGCGTATCTACTGTATCGTACATAGACTGTCGCGTCATTACTGTAGTACGCACAGCTTGACAAAGTTTGACCGACTCCAACCTCAAATCCCCCGCGCCCACTTTTGAGGATTACGAGTAGAAGATGGGGGATCGGCATATCGTTACCGGGAATTGACGGGTACCGAAGTAGCCCCGGCCGGCTGGAATGCAGCAATGCGCTCATTCAGCATTATCATCATCGAACACATCCACAAGCAAACAAACATATTTCTAAACAATTCAATTGGCGTCGTCTATCTATCCACTCATTAAAAGCCATCTATCTTCGTCTTTCATATCCTCAAAACCAACTAAACTAAATATAATAAAAGCCCGCCCGAAATAGTATAGACAAGAAGAATATTGATACAGCTTCTACCTTCCCATCTCCAGTCCTCTACCATGTATAATGACATCCGTCAGGAACCAGCCCATACCAGGTAAATGGCATCTATATCTATTTCTTCCCAAACCACTTCTTCTTCTCCCCTTCCACCTTCGCACCCTCCTCCTTATCCCCCTTACTCGCCCCCTTCGGCACCCTAGCCAACCAATACAGCCCAATGGCCCCCGCAATATTGAAGAGAATATACACCCACATCAACCCCCAGTTCCTCCAGCGCTGACTATAATAACTATTCACGCTCGCCAAGAAAACATTCGTATCGCTAAGAGGGCAGAACTCGCAATCGGTAGTCGCGTTGGGATTATTCAAGTAGCCGCCAGCGAACGAGATATACGGGTCCAAGTATTTGGCACATGTTTGCGACGAGGGGGGATTGAAGTGGAGGTATTCGATAGATGAGCAGACGACTTTGGTGTTGGCGAGGCCGGTGGCCATCACACCGCTAACGAGGTAAGTGAAGGGAGACACACGGTACATGAAGATCCAGAAACCGGGAAGGGCGGTTGGGCTTGCGAGGACACTGTGGTGTGGTTAGCAAACTAATCACTTCGACAAAAAGGAGAAAGGAACATACCCGCAGAAAATCAATGTAAGAGAAAAAAACAAGTTGGCAACGTTTCCAGCATTCTCGGCAGTTTCTATGCCAGCGACAACCATATCAGTGAAGGTAGAAGTGAACATCAAGAATGCCCAAACGAATAAGAACATCAAACCACTACGCTCAGTAACTTGACCAGCTGCTTCAGCGTTTCTTTGAAGACCAATCGGATAGTACCATGTGACGAAAATGAGAACAGCCATAAGGGTATTCCAGGGCAATTCAACAAAGATGTTGGAGAGGATGAAAACTTTCCATGAATAGGTCTTTGATGGGCGTTCGCGAACTTCATACAGAGAACGTTGAGTAATGAAATGAGGCATGATTTGTTGGATCAGGTTACCGAAAATCTAGTTCCAGGTTAGTCTTTGCTTATAAAGTTGGAAGATTGATATCGAGACTTACAGTAAGAAGCATGAAAATAGCGAAAAGTTGATTTTGCATGCCTTGAAGAGATGTCTTTGTATCCCAGAATGAGAAACCGATGAAAAGACCAGCGCACGTGCAAAGAAGAGTTTTTGAGTAGAGGTAGGATGGAGTACGCCAGTATTGTTGGAATACACGTAGTTGCACGACCCACATCTGAGTCATGTAGCCGACAGCGAAAGAGTTGAGTGCATTGGGGTCATGCTCGATTGGTTTGGCAGAAAGAGTCTGCTTCATTTCTGCCAAGGTAGCCTTGACTTGTTGACGTTCAGGTGAGTCCTTCCAAGTTTGTGGCCAGTCGATAGTAGTTTCAGATCCAGGCGCAGCACCAATAACTAATTGATTGTTAGGTTTGCATTAAAATTCAACAAGATAGAAAGACTTACCTTCTAGCATCCATTCAGCAGGATTCGCAATATCACCACAAGGATGGGCACCATTTCGTTCGAAGTAGTTTGTCAAGGTTTTTGAGTGTTTGCCGATTTCACCAAAGTATACCGTTCGACCACCCTTGGCTAAAAACAAGAGACGATCAAATTCCTGGAAGAGAATAGCGGAAGGTTGATGAATAGTGCAAAGAATAGCCTGTCCATTATCTGCGAGTTTTCTGAGCAAAGCACAGATAGACCAGGCAGTCTGAGAATCAAGACCAGATGTTGGTTCATCGAGGAACAAAAGTAAGGCAGGTTTCGCGGCAAGCTCAACACCAATTGTAAGACGTTTACGTTGTTCGACGTTAAGACCTTTGAAATCATGTTAGAACGTTTAAGTAATTGGAGTCGCCAGAGGTATAACCTACCTTCACCAGGAACACCAACGATGGCATCGGCATAAGCCTCCATCTCCAAGACCTTGATAACTTCGTCGACATAAGCAACCTTTTCAGCGTGAGGGGTAGTGGCCGGCTGTCGCAGAATAGCGCTAAAAGTCAAAGCTTCCCTAACAGTGGAAGTAGCCAAGTGAAGATCTTGCTGTTGAACGTAACCGGTCTTTCTTTGGAAACCAATATCTCTCTCCCTACCATCCACAAGCATTTGGCCAGTAGCAATACCCATAGTCACACGAGAAGCGAGCACATCAAGTAAAGTAGTTTTCCCGGCACCAGAGACACCCTAAATCATGAGTTAGCGTTGTGCATCATTGATGAGATCTAACGAATGATATTCGTGCCATTCGACCGAGGAAGAATCAAAGAGGACTTACCATAAGAGCAGTCAAAGTACCAGGTTTAACCCAGCCATCAACACCGTCTAACAGCCTTCTGGGTTCGCCCTTGATCTTGATATCATAGTTGACTTCGTCCCAATGGAAAATCGCAGTTTGCTTTTGAATGCTTGGGGGCGCATCTGGAACAGTTTTCTGTCGAGTTACAGTTTCTGTGGTCATACGATCCTCACCCTTTGATTCCTCGTCAGATGACCTTGAAACATAGGGTACACGTCCACGCCTGAAAAGTAGCACTTCTCCCTTGGGCTTCTTTGCAGAGATGAATTCGCTTGCGGCGAGGTAAACAGCCATTCCAAAGATAGTGAAGGCTATCATGATGCCCAAGTTTCTGTGTAACAATAAGTCACATATTCAAATTTCTGATGTCCGGAATCAGCTTACCTCCAAAGATGACTGTACTTGTAGCCAAAGTTGACCTCAAGATATGTATCACCATCAACGAAGTCAGCTCCGGCAGCAGCACCAGTGGTGAAGCAAATCTTCTGCTCCGGAGAAACACTTCCATAACCAGGACCGGATGGCACAAACAGTGAACAAGGGATCTTTCGGTTGTGAAATTCGTTAACCATGACTGCTTCGAATCCATAAGCGACTGGATCGACATAATTGATCCATCGGAACCAGGGATGCATATCTCTGATTGGAATAGCAAAACCGGTATATGTAATAATCGAAAGAATGAAGATTGCGGCAGGTGCCATGGCCTACACTTGGATTAGCTTGGGTAGCAAGCATAGAAGGGATGGCGGCTTACCTCTGACAAACTCCGTGACAGTGCAGCAATCGAGCGGAAAAACATGGACATCGAGAGTGTGCAAACAAAAGTGAACAAGTAGAACACGAAGAAATTCGCGGGTGTCCTTCGTAGATTGGTCATAAAGTAGATCACAAGGTCAAACATAATAGCAGTACAAATCTTGTTAGGCAAGTCACACAACATGGATGCGCAAGCTTCAGCAAATGGATCTGGAAAAGGTGGTTAGCGAAAATCGATGTCTTAGAAGCCAAGAAATGTGAAGGGAAGTTTTGACACCAGAAAGAATGGAACTAGAAATTGGCAGTACTCACGATAAAAGGCGTATTTCGTATGTTTCTCTACAATCGGGCGTTGCGCATAGAGGGTCAAAATCTCCAATGCACTCTGGAAAGCAGCCAGCAAAATAGCAAAGAACAATAAAGCTCCTCGACCATACAAACTGTTAGTATCGTCCGAAAGGTTGTAGAAAACACTACCAATAATCAATGCCATGATAGATTGACCAATAACACCGCTCAAAAAGATCGTCATATCACCACGTAGACGTTGGAAACCTCTCTCCAAGCATAACTTAATCTGCATAGGTACCGAAATTGTGTAAGGCGACTTAAGACGCTGACCTTTAGCTTGCGCAGCTTTCCTGGATGTTTTGAAAGCTTCGAGCGATGGACCACCAAGGGGATAATCAGCATCAAATTCATCGATCTCCCGAAGTAGTTGCGCTCTATCTTCACTCTTTTGCCAAACTGCGGCGAATTCATCAGGGGTATATGGAGTTCTACCTTCAAAACCAGGACGCACAGTTCGTTCCGCGGGACTAGTAAGAGAAGTGAGGAAATCGGCTGTAGTTTGTCGCGGTGGGCAGTCAAATCCTAGGTTGATGAAAAAGGTCTAAAAAACGCATCTATGTTAGTGAATTCCCAACCAAGATCACGGAAAGATTTCTTTTATCAGATAGCCAATCTCTCATTCCAGTCGTTCTCCATGATGCTGTACAGTACTGTACTATAGCACTTTTTGTTTGATAGACAAGTCCATTTCTATCACACAACCATATCATTGGACATGATTACATCCATTTGTTCGACTGAGATGAAACGCAAATATCACACATATTAAGAAAGGCAAAAGGAATCTCGAAGTGTAAAGAAAATCTCAACCACATACCTTAGCCGCATGAATATTTCCGAAATAGATTTGACGTCCTTCATATAAAACCGCTACCTTGTCAAACATGTGGTAGATAGATTGAGAAGCTTGATAAATAGCCACGATAGCAGTAGAACCAGTCATCTCTGTAGATGTTCGAAGAGTCTTAACAAATTCCAAAGCAGTTGCCGAATCCAAACCCCTGGTACTGTTGTCCCAACATTGTAGAGGACTGCCACCCAAGGCTGCTTCTGCGATACTGACACGCTTTCTTTCACCACCACTGACACCACGAATGAAATCGTTACCAACTTTAGTGTTGAAGGTGTGGCTAAGTCCGAAGGTTGCCATAATGACGTCGCGCAGATGCTCAGCGTAAACTTTCCTCGATACTCCGGGCATACGGTTTCGAGGGGCTCTAGCTTGTGCTGCGAAGCCCAAAGTTTGCGATACCGTCAATTGAGGGAAGTGAACATCGACTTCTGCTTGGTAGATACACTCTCCCCTGAAATCCTTGTGCATTGTCTCCATTGGAATACCTTGGTAGTTAATGTAGGTATCCTTGTCAACGTGGAACCCCGAAGTCTCTCCAGAGATAGTCTTGAGTAAAGTTGAGCAACCTGAACCTGGTCTTCCGAGCACAACAAGCATCTCGCCACTTCTGATTAGCCCATCGAAGTCCCTCAAGATCTGAATCTTCGTTTGCTTGCTGACACCAAGAATTCTTTTAGCCATGCCAGCGATTTCCAATGGGTAGTTTCCGAAAGTCTTCTGGTAATCCGTTGCTGCTCCGAATCCGTGGGCGTTCAAGTTCTTGTAGGCGACTCCGGCTGTTCGATTAGGATATCTTTCGGGGTCCCTAGACTGGATTTGAACAAGGTTCTTAACCCAAGCTCTAGAGTTAAACTTTTCGGATGATGGGTCGAGAGTGGGATCATCCGATCCAAAGAAAGGATTGATATGATGCTGGCCATCGTCGGGTCCCCTTGACTGTTGAGTGATACGTCTAGCCAGTTCACGAACAACAGTATCTTCTTCTGCAATGGAGCCCAACGTCGAGGAGCCTGTATCACTGACCTTCCGCTCATGAGTGGAAGATATCTCTGCTTTCGACTCAACAACCTCCTCCATTTTATTGGTCACTGCCTCACTTTGAAGCAAAACCCCAAAGGGTGTCGAGGTCGCCATACCTCGCGGGGCAATTAGTTTTGATTCTCTTTTGTCCTTCAGCTGAATTTTGTTGTTTCCAAATCGGGATTCTGTAGAAGGCTCGTAATAAAGGAATGACGCAATTGATATAGGTACTAAAAGTATCAATTATAAGAATCGATGAATTGGAAAGAAGTAATTGGGAGAATGGTGAAAGGATCGTGAGAGGAAGGGAGTATTAAAGGAGGCAAAAGGGATAGATGAAATAAAAATTGTTAAGTTAAGAGTACACGCGAGGTCAACGCAGACAGGCGTCGGTCAGACTCGAATTCATAAACGAACGCTTCTCCCCCCACATTTGAGAATATTCAAATAAACATCGTCCGGGGCTAAAGAGAGCTAGTGGGCGAGGTAGTTCCAAAGGTCCTGGTGGTCATATCCAATGTGCAGTGCGCAACAATGCTCGAGCCGCTCCAGAACCGTGCTGATACGCGTAGTCCTCGGGTAAGGCGACGCAAGGTCAGTATAAGACATAGTCGGAGTCCGTAGAGGACGAGAACTCAAACAAGGCTCAAGTCCAGTCAAGTCAAGCAAGTCAAGTCATCATTTTCAAACGGTGGCGCGGTGGGGAGAAGTCATTGCAGGCCGCAACGGCACAGTGGCTGTCCGTCCACAAGAAGTCCCAAGTCCCAAGTCCTAAGAACCAAGCACCAAGCACCAAGCACCAAGCACCAAGCACCAAGCGACTAAGAAAAACAAAAGCGGCCAATCAGATAGCTCAATATCCAGCATCCGTAAACAAAAGAGGCGAGTCTGGGCGGTGAGGCGTATCAGAATCGTTGTTCGCAAGCAATTCTATTGGATCGTATTCGTATTCGCATCCTCTCACACTGTGAAACGGGTCCGAATACGACTGCACGTCCGAAGAGGCACCTGCAATATCAACCGGCACCACAAACATTTTCACCTTCCAAAGGCCTTCTGCAGTCTGATTGGCTCAGGATGCGAGTGTTCACCTAAAACAAAATCGCAAAGATACTTTCGTACAAATAAGGTTGCTGCGGGGGTTGATCAACAATCTCAATCCCAATCTCAATCTCAATCTCAATGAATCGCCAGTCGTGCATCATAATAACTTATGACCGTTACATTTTGTGTTTGTGATTGTGATTTTTGGGTTTCGCCACACACGTTTTGGTGGTGCGCAGAGACATCAAAATAATGGACACATTCCAGCCAACATTCTTTCGGCTGCACTTCAAGCTTCTGAAATTGTTTCTAGATAAGGTGTGCAACGGCTTCCCTACGTGAACGACCGCCGCAAAGCCCGTTTATGTCCATTCGGGCAAACTCGACTTGCTGGGTCATCAACATGCATCCTTAATCGGAAAATTACGGGCAAAAAGACCCCTTTCCGAGTTTGCTGACGTGTGATGAATCCCTCGCCCTCAATCTTTACTTTCATTAGCCTTAGATTGCCGTTGAGATCGACGTCTAGGCGTTTGTTCCTTTAACTTTTTTGGTTCCAACATCTTCCCATTACTCTGCCTCCCTTCCTTCTTCGGCAGTGGCGACTCTGGCAAGGGCTTGCTTTCAAGTTCTTCTTGTATGGTCTTGATTAGCTTCGGTGCGCTCTTCTTCGATTCGGCAGATTTCTTGGTTGGTTTTGATTTTTTCGGTACGGCCACATCGTCTTCCGGGTCTGCAGTCGCTACCGTCTTTCTCTTGCGCGAAGCCCCAACCTCAGCCTTTGGCTCTTCAGTCACTTCATCATCCTTTGGGTCGCTGTCCACGTACTTCTCCATCTTTACATCTCCCGCAGTAGCCCCTGTTTTCTTCTGTACACTAGGTACTACACAAGAAGTGCGCCCACCAACGGTAAGAAACGTGATTGCTGCTCCATTCGGTAACTTTGCGGGAGCATCTTTTTTCCCCTTCCCCCAGCGGTGCTTGAATAACCAGTCCTCCGGAAACTTAGTCGAATCCGCTAATAAGTCTACTGCCGTTTGACAAATATACATCATTGATTCATGCAGTTTCTTGATCTGGGCCGAATTAAATGTGTCGCTGTACTGTTCTGGATGAAGCCTGGCATTGTACAGTATTTCATCCCTTTTCGTCGTCAGCAGCATTAACCAAATTGAAGGGGCCAGCATTTTTTCAACCTACCCAACCCAGTTTCCGATACCACTAATATTCGCCTGATCAAGTAGCAGTGCCTTTATGGGAACGTGCTTCTTCTTTAAAATTTGCTCCAGCCACTTCACCGTTAGAATGTCTTTGTCGATCACTGGATCAGGTCCATTCTCCTTTAACGGCGTTGTCTGTCTTATGGCTTCCGCAGCACAGTCCACCAAGCGAATCCTTGCGAATCTCCTTGAATCCGTGAATGCTGCTTCCACCGTGGGGGAACCCGCCGTTTGTATCGCAAACTTCCAAAACTTAGGTGGCCATATTTCATCTTCACCTTCTTCCTTCGATCGATAGTAGTAAGTCGATTGACCTCGAATATGGAACCATCCTGTATCACTTAGCATCAACACTAATGCAAGAACTTGCTCACCATGAATCTCATACCTGTCATGCCAAAGTGAAAGACTGGGTGTGGTGGCGATGACATTAACATCCTACGTTAACTTCAGTGCGTGTCGCTCAAACCTCAACGCCGCCTCGGAATCTCTAACCAGAAATATTTCCCCTGCTGGCCTGCCCCTATGACCTTCTTTCCAGTCAGAGCTTTCTCAAATTCAGCAGCACTTGTGCCGGCCTTCCCAAAGACGTTGGCATCATCTTGTGCTTTTACAACAGCGAGTACTTTGCCAACTAGAGCCTTTCGAATGTGATGTACAGCACGCGCAACTGCGATATATTAGAACGCAGGTATGATGAGGTAGATAGGATTGAGTTTACCCTCCGCAATCTCAGGCATGATCTCGAGTTTTCGCGTCGATTGGCGAGAAATATATACAGAAACAAAATAATGATCCGCTGATGCCGAAAGCTGTCTAGACTTGGAGTTAGAGCTAAGATTCTAGTAACGTGATTATCTGGTGGCGCGTCGCGGCGCCCAAGACTCTGGGGATCCCAGGTGGATGGATCAAATCGCGCTTAGTCATCGGGCATTTCCCAAGATGGTCAAGCACCAATTCCCCAGAACCTCGGCATTAGTTTGGGAACCACGGACATTCACAAGATAACTAAATCATGTCCCAAATATCCCTTTCACAAGACATCATAAGTACACCACCAAGTCTCATATCTGCTTTAAAGTCACAGAGGATTCATCAATCATACCTCCTTTACTTGTGTTCCAGTATTTCTAACATATAGTCGTCAAGATGGTGGCAGATACACTCGTCTATCATCCCTCGGTTGCGCATTACCTCAAGTTCGTAGCCACAACCGTTGGTCGCGATAAACTCCTCCGAACTCTCCAATACTTTTCGCGCTTCTATGCCTGGTATCTATACCGCACCAATGGAACTCCTGGAGAGATAGCACCTTATGAGGCTATCAAGAAACAATTCGGATTGGCGCGCAAACTGATGCGCGTGGGCAAGAACGTGGAGCATTTGAAAGCTGCTGCTATTGCCGCCGACTCTAAGAATATGGATCCGTTTATTAAATATTGCGCCGTGGGAAGGCAATTGGGTTATGCGGGGTACTTGACCTTCGATGCGATTACAGTGTTGGATGCCGTGGGAATTAGGAAGAGCCCCTCCACCCAGAGAATACAGAAAGAGGCATACCGGTTTTGGTTGATGGGATTGCTTTTCAGCGCTACTTCCGGCTTGTATTCACTGTATAACCTGCGACAACAGGCTGCAAAGATTGATAAGAAGGATGGGGAGGGAGTTGTGACTAGCAAGAGAATTGAGAAGTAAGTTGTTATTCGACATCGAAGTTCTCAAAGATTCCTGGCTGACTTGAAATTTTTAGGGAACGTGCTGCTCTTCACCTCCAACTCTTGTCGGATCTCTGTGATATCACTACTCCAGCTGCTGCAATTGGACTAGCAAACTTCGACGATGGCCTAATCGGTTTGGCGGGAACAGTGAGCAGTTTGATTGGTGTATACAGTCAATGGAAGAAGACGGCTTGAATGCTTGAATGGGCTGCTGATACATATAAGGGGAGTGGGTTTGAGCGGCAAGTTCTGCCAAATGTATGATGAGAAAGGACGTCCTTCACCAATCATGAAGTTGTTATACCCTGCATAATGTATGTGTAAGCAGGCTGGACCCCTTATTTAGCTCTTCATTATACCGTGCTCTTCCTGCTTTTGCATGGATAAAATAACTATCAGCTTGTTATTCTTCCAAATATCTTCCTTCCAGGCTCTGTTTTAAGAGCCACACAGGACGTGATTTATTAAATGAATTTTAAGCTCGTTTTCGTCAAAGTATAAGGAGCGAAACCCAAATCTTTTATCATCTACGTTGTTCCAAAGCTACCTCTTCTCGGACCATCCATGACTCGGAAGTACTGCACCAGTGCTACTTATTTCCGTGCTCACTTTATTCACCACTCGGCTCGGCTCAAGCGTCGGACTGGATAGCTGCCGAAATGACGGCCAAGTGGCATGAACCAACATCAAGAGCTTCCCCATGACTCTTTCCGTTTCATAGAGCGATTTATTCATAAGCAGCTCCACGTTCTAAACAGCTCCGCGGGTCAGACGGGCAGCTGCCTTCTACTATCAAACTGGTTCTGCATGTTGGATGTTAGCGTCAGCGCATGTTTACCAATACGTACTGTTCTTATCGCCCTATGGTTAGAAAGCTTCACCAGTGGTCGCCGAGCAAAATTTGTAGGACAGGGCTACCAAGTCCTTATCCCTCCCAATATGTCTCAAGATTTTGTTCTTCTGCATGGAAGCTCAAGTTGTTTGAGAACCCGAATTTTTTGCACCCAGCAAAACGCAGACGATAATACCAGAGTGGGTTTGGCTGTGCCTCATACGGGGTCATCATCGAATCAAGCCATGGTAGTATCGTAATATTGAGCCAACCAACATCCGAGTTGGAACATCCATATGCATTCTCGCAAGAAGAACTCTGGGTTTCCCGGACTCAATGAACCTGCGCCGATCCCGATATTGATTTTGCCGATTCATGACACCCTCTTCGGGAGGCTTCTCTCTCCTTCCCCGCGACGTTTTCCGCTCTCTTTCTACATTCCATTGAAGTAGCACCCGTGTCGGGAAACGTCTTCATCAGCTGCTTGATTCGGCATTGCAGCCAATGCCCGCTATTGCCGCTACAAGAATATCTGCTTTTGGGGGGCGCACTTCATGTTAACCCCACGAAGTTCTAGTTCTCCCTCGTCGATGCATATGGATCTATCGAAACTTTTGTCGTGCCTTCTGGCCGCTGCCAAAATTGCGAGCTAGGTCCGGAAGATGAGTAGATAGATTGACGTTAGGTGAAACCTTATTTGACGTTGAATGACGATGTTCAGGCTAGTCGTACGACTTATTGATCGCAATATATGACGTCTGATTAGGTGGGACTGTTCTCATCCATATGTGTTGAACCATATTGTTGGAATTGCTTATAATCACAACGTGCATCACGTCTTTGGGATCCTTGTGAACTGACAATTGGCTGGGATATTGATTCTACGGCTTAGATTGAGACCTTCAACGGACTTTGTATAAAGCCGAATGATCAGATGGATTGGAGACAGTCTCTCTTGGCGGTGATTCTTAGCTGTTGGAGATGTTGGTTAAGATAAGGCTCTTGCAAAACGACAGTGCCATGATCCTGTGCCACCTTTGAAAGCAGTCACCCTTCACCCTGTTGTTTGATAGATGTACAAATCACATCACGTACGACGCACATCTTGTTGCTGTGCAATAAACACAAAATGGAATCTCAGGAGAGACCAGGGAAGGCACCCTCAACTTGCTCATCCTACCCGCACATGGCTTTCCGGAAGTATCTTCCTATGTCCGCCGTATATTCTACATCCCTTGATATTCACCCTTTCATGCATACACTTTCCCTCGTCTAACACACGACTTGATTCGCTGATATCATACGACCGAGCACGAGCACGCAGATATTCACTTCACCACTATGAACCGGAAAGGAAGGCGCAAGTTAGTCGGGAATAAAGGAAAAGGGAAATAGCGAAGCCAATCAAAGCTCATGTCATTCGTCATCTCTTCTTCTTTTCCGTGTTCACTGTAAGTAAATATAAGGTTATCGTATATTATGGTTTTTAAGATTGATTCATACGCTCTCACAGCCTTCAATCTCTTTCTCGACTACCTTTGCAGAACCTCCCTCTACAATCCTCTCTGTCACAATGACTTCTATCTTAGAGGATGAACTCAATGGGTCTTTCAAAGCTGGCATTGAGTCCTCGAAATACATAGATGGAGCGGATGTTGCTGTCACAGAACTTGCCAACTTTCAGTCAGATGTAGAAGAGGTTCAGAATACAGATGGGGCAGGGGAAATGCACGAGGAGGATAGAGGTGCACCTCGTGCAGATGGGGGGAAGGATGCATGGTTGTTCTTGGCTGGGTGCTTCTTATTCGAAGCTTTGATTTGGGGTGAGTAGTTTTCTGTTCGAAATATGCCCACCACGTTAACTGACATGGAGTCCAGGGTTTCCATTCGCCTTCGGAGTCTTTCAGTCTTACTACTCGACTCATGTCCCTTTTGACCATGACCCAACCGGCATTGCGGTCATTGGTACTTGTGCTACTGGTATCAGTGAGGAAACCATTTCATTTCTGTGCATTAAAATTCCTTGAGATATCAAAGCTCAGGCTGCATAGCCTAATATTGTATCTATATGCTAATCTAGCTCTTAGTGTATCTTTTTGCACCAGTTTCACTATATATACTTGAGCGATTTCCCAAGATTCGTCGCACATCTTCAGTCATCGGTCTTATTTTGGTATTGGTAGCACTTATTGGAGCGAGCTTCGCATCTCATACATGGCATCTTGTTATTACTCAGGGGGTCTTATACGCCATTGGTGGGAGTCTTTTGTACTCACCAACAATGTTCTATCTAGACGAATGGTTCATTAAGCGAAAGGGTCTTGCGCTGGGCGTGATGTGGTCAGGGTAAGCATCATAATCTTGATGCAGGGACGGAATCCTAACAAATAGTGACAGAGTTGGAACATCGGGCCTCATATTTCCCTTCCTTCTATCATTCCTCGTTGATAGATACGGATATCGTAACACTCTTCGAATCTGGGCCGTAGTTATGTTTCTTCTATGCTTTCCCCTAATCTACTATATCAAGCCAAGACTTCAGCCTCACACGTCAAAAAAGCCTCATGCTAGACCGTCATATATGTTTCTTCAATCACCCACATTCTGGTTTCTCCAGACAGCCAATACTCTCACGTCACTGGGCTTTTTCTCGCCATCTATCTACTTACCGTCGTACGCCTCCTCTCTACACTATTCCCCCACAATTGGCATACTGCTCATTGCCCTCCTGAACTCATTTTCTGTCGTCGGCGCCATCGCTCTCGGGCATCTCACCGACACCTGGCACATCTCCAGCGTCATCGTGCTCTCATCAATCCTAACCACTGTCCCTGTCCTCTTACTCTGGGGTCTATCAACCTCCCTTCCGTCCCTCATAATCTTCACTATCATGTACGGCATCTTCGCAGGGGGATGGAGTGCCATCTGGGCGGGCATGATTCGAGAAGTCCAGCGCCGCGACCAGAATGCCGGATTCGGCGTGCTGATGGGCTTGTTCAGCGCCGGTCGAGGAGTAGGAAGTGTGGTTTGTGGACCCGTGAGCGAAATACTCGTCAGCTATGGTGGTTGGCACAGTGCGGTAGGTGGTTATGGTACGGAGTATGGACTTGTGATTGTCTTTACTGGGATAAGTTCGATATGCGGTTTGATAGGCGTGGCTACTAGGCTTTGGAAGACTAGTAGGTAGTAGTAGGTAAGCAACAGTGGGGGTGAGATGAAGTTAGTGACGATGTGGCTGGGGTCTTGTTTCTTCAAATAAGTTAGGCTTGCGATATTGGGGATATGGAGGTCAATATTCTAGAATTGCCACAACGGGACATCCGAATTATTTTGAACTATTGTTCTTTTTTAATCTCAGCTTAGATGTTTGACACTTACACTATCGTACTTGTACTATTGAGCCACACGGATCCAGGAACATACACTCACTCGTACGCTACACAATCTATCGCCAACTGCAAAACTCTCGGTATTTCATTGTCTGCAATGCCGAGAAACTTTCCACGTGGTAATAACCGCCCGAGTTTACCCACTCTTTCCTTTCCTCCTTCCCTTTGAACGCCGGGGCCGTGCCCAAAAACAGTTGAAACATAACGTGCATATCCTGCTTCATCACAAACCCAGATCTGCAGAACATCTCGTGGCAAGAAGAGATTTTCCGGTCGACATTGCATAAGTTGTCCAAAGTGGCGAAAGAAATACAGTACTCTGGCTCTCTCGTCCCTCACTAGTTCTACATGTACTTTTCCCCTGTCGAGCGGGGGGTAGTAACCTTCCCTATCCAGCCAGCCAGTCACGCACCAGGTACTGTACCTAGCCGAGGAACTCCGGAGACTGCCATGACTGCACACCTTCTCCATGTACGGCCGTAGTTGACGGCAAGTCACAGTCGGCAGCATGATTGGTTTCTTTCACACAGTTACACTCACACACAACGATGGAGAGAACACCACAGCTCGAATGGCGCAGTGATCAGCCCCTTCTCTTCCCATTCCATGCTACTGTATTCGATTCTATTTATTCTTTCTCTCTACGAGTATCATTCCGTTCATCGACGCACGACTAAGCCAGCCATGAAACCAGTTTTCCCGCGGACATGCATGTCACCCCACGTGGTAGGTGGATGGTCTTGCGCGTCCAGCTTTCTCTCCTTCCGTGTCTGACTGCTGCGATGCAGTGAGGGAGTGAGAAGATGACAGGTACTTAGAACTACTGCACGACGGCCGTCAGGGCTCGCTTCCGGTTATCGTGCTACGTACGTAAGGTGCGGTGCACATTGGAGGGGAAAAGCGAAATTCATAATTCAATGCGTGTTGCAGCGAAGGATTGGGAGGTCCCTGGGATGGGGAAAGGGGGTTGCAGTGCAGACGCCTTTTTGCTAATCCTTCTTCGCTTTTGGCCAACTTTGCGGTTGCCGTTTTTTCGCTGCTTTCGTCTTTCCTTTCTTTTTCACGTTGGTTATCTCTTGGGGCTGAGTGATGAGCGACGAGTGATGAGTTCCAGTATATACGGATTCTCACGCATACATGCAGGACTCGTAAAGCAGTGCGATTGGGTACGTAAAGAATCAAGAATAGCAAGAAACGAGGCCTCAAAAGAGCTCCGGTGTTGAGAACATCTACAGGATTTTTGACGAACCAAAAGCTCCGGTCACTTCTTAAAGCAACGACCGATCAACTTTTTTCAATCCCAAAACCCTCCATTTGGTCATTCTTACTGTACCCATGCACCGCATAATTCTGCAGCACAAATCTTACCCACCTACTGTAGCGGCGGGAAGAGGCGCAGTTTCGCCGTTCGGACGAATCAGCCATCGCAGAATTGACGAGGACTCGCGGCACAGCTTCTGTCAGTGCTCAAAAGGTATGCAAGGGCTGGAAGGGCTAACAGTACCTTTTGTTCCCCGGATAATGTAAAGGGCCATTTGAGTTTTCTGACAGTACTGCCTTCCCAGTCGGTACAATTCCTATGTAGTTTTCTTACTTGGTGTGGGTGGTATTTCAATTTGAATGTGCCTCTCTTGGTTCCCTTATTGCATAAATATACATTCTCAAAGTTGCATGGAGTGATATATATATGTGTTGCCTGCATTTGTGTTATAATAAGAAGGATCCTATCCCCTTGTGCGTCGTGAGGTCACTTTTTGGTCTTTTTCTTGTTTCTTCCTCCTCCCTCGATGATGCTCTACGCTCCTTGCGCATGATTCGTTTGGTCTTTCTATCGAGGAAGATGCGTCTAGTTAAGTCTAAAAAGTATATCACCTGAAAATGCGACATTTGGTCTTGCTCTTCCTGTTTTGCGTCTGGTTCTGTTTCAGCAATGCGGATATAGCCTTTACATGGCCAGTTGCCGGGGCCCTACTAGGCTCCGGGGACGTCACTCTCTGGTGGAAAGAAGATGGAGATGGATTGTTGATTGGTCAAATGGCTAGCCATTTGTTGGTTTTATATACAGGAAGTAATAATGCTATGGTATGTCGTCTC
Organism: Clarireedia aff. paspali H2; assembly: GCA_026770245.1. Classification (NCBI taxonomy): domain Eukaryota; kingdom Fungi; phylum Ascomycota; class Leotiomycetes; order Helotiales; family Rutstroemiaceae; genus Clarireedia; species Clarireedia aff. paspali H2. Next base: position 74,505 of record JAJCXA010000126.1, read on the forward strand.
TGAGTTATCTCTCCACATATTGTTGGCCTTGGTAGGAATCGAATATTTCACTAATGTACATCGACAGACAACGTTGAATGAATGGGCAGTTCCCATCGGATCATACAATATAACTATACACTTAGACGCAAGTCTAGGACCTAATGCAACAAACTCTTAGTAAGAGACCTGCACTCTCTACCTTCTATCTCATGCTGATAGATTTCAGTTTCTTCGGCATCCAGTCGAACCCGATAAACAGCTCCAAATATCCATCAACTTCGGTTCCTGTTCTCACGAATTACTCTCCTCGCTTTTCATTGACTAATATGACCGGTGCCGACTTCATTCCTTCGATCGTGGCTGCAAATGCCGTTTGTGATTCTACGGATGGCCCAGATTCGGTCATAAGAATGGAGTCAGAAGATCAAGTATCATTCAACATGCGTGTAGTATTATCTTTGTCATCGGCCCAAATGACCTCTTCTGGCGCGATTGGGAACCCAACGCATGGAGCGGCCGTCACAAATATACCGTTGACCCCTTCCGCTTCCTTCAGCGCCACAACAACTTCAGCTATACCCTCGACGTCAGCGTCAGCTTCAACCACACCATCAGCCACCTCAACACCCACCCCAACAATCTCCCCTGAACCGCCCCCTCAAACAACCACCCCCACCCCCTCCACCCAATCCGCTCACCAAAAACTCATCGTCGCCATCCCAGTCTCCCTCGGCGTAGCCCTTCTCCTCGGCCTCTTCATCTTCTTTTGCATCCGCCATCGACGCAAGAACCCGCATCCTCCCTCCATCAAAGACAAACCCTCCACCACCTCCTCGAGCTCCATCCTGCCCTTCTTCCCACCCCCGCCCACACATCCCAACACATGGGTCGACAACTCCATTCTCAAGAACAAACGCAATAATTTCTGGTACCGGCTCAAAGCCAAACGTCCCCGTCATAGCGTCGCTGAACTCCCTGGTTACGAAAATCCCTCGATCCAGAATTCTAATCCGGTTTCTATGCCCAAGTTCGCCACAAACGCGAACGCGAATGGGAATGCGAATAGAAATACAAGTACCTCCTCCCACACACCCATCCTCATCCCCTCTACTCATCAACCTCCCTACCCACCCCCAACATCCCATTTACCATCTCCCCCCGCCCGCCAAGTTGGTTTCACAGCCACCGGTCCCTTCCCCACCTCCTCCTCCCGGAACCCTTCTCCTTCTCCTCACCCCTATCCCTCCAAACCCCACCCCCAGCAGCAGCAGCAGCAGCAGCAAACTCCCACAATACCAGCACCGGCTCCGCGTGCGGCTCCGCGCCCGAAATCACAAACCTACACCTCGGATGAGAAAACTATCCAAACCGCCACCACCGCCAGAACAGATGTCTCGGAGATCCCGTCTTCGACTGCGCTTTCTTACGAGCATATGCCCATGCCTCCGCCGCCGTTCGAGTATGTAGAGGGGATGAATAGGCAGGGGCAGGGACAGGGGCAGGGCTACGGACAGCAGGGACTCGGGATGGGAAGTTTTAGAAGTCCGATGGCGAGGAGAGACGAGAGTGCGGCGGTGAGGGAGGCAGAGTGGAGGATTAGGGAGTTGCTTGGTGGAGGAGGCGGAAGTATAGGTTCGGTGGGAGGAGGAAGCGGTACTGGTAGTGGAAGTGGAAGTGGAAGTGGGGTGGTGAGTCCGATTAGCGATGTTTCAAGATGAGGGGGTATAGTGCGGTAAGAATATATGATATATTGTATAAGCAGAACAAAAGCATTATGTTTCCGACGAGGAGGAGGAGGAGGTACGAAGTAATTAACTCTACTTTCTCCAGGATACTTATACCTAAACACCGTTTACGATTGGGATTGGGAACTTTCTCTTATTTACTTAGAGGGATGAATAGATAGATGGATGGAACAACAGGAACCTGGGAATGATACGATACGATACGATACGATGCGATATAATGAGATAGGGACAAATGGGTTTTAATGACCGAAACGGAATGTATATATACATAAATGACTAACTGAGCGACCGACCAACTAACGGATATATTTATTTATTACAGTATCTCAACTACAGAAGTCATTCGCTAGACTGAGCTGGGATATATTAAAAAAAAAAATATAGCTACTGCACTGCACTGTACTGTACTGTATCAGACAGAGAGCAGGTTATGAATTAATCAGAAGATGATTAATTAACTTATATATTATATTCCCTTGGATTAATAACTTAGAGATTATTAAGTGAATTGAATTGAATCAACAAAACAAAAACAAATAACCACAGTAAAGTAAAGCTCACTCACTCGCTCACTCGCTCGCTCACTCACTCACTCACTGTAAGGTTCCCATTCCAACAAACAAAACAAAACCCACTCACTACTGTACAGTACTGTAGAGTTCGAAATCGGCTTGAATTCGGAACGCTCTATGATTTTTATTTTTGACTTATGTTTTATTTTATATATACGATATCAGTACCAAACTCACGCCTAAAAATAAAGAGTTTTATCACAAGTTAGTTGCTACCAATATAGTAATTCATGGTATTCTGGAAGAAACTGGAAATTATGTAGGAGTTGTAGGATAGTATAAAAGTGATTATTCCCCTTGACACTCTATGAGATGGATAAATAATGAAATATATCTTGTATTAAACTTTATATAAATCTGCTAGTATTTCTTGAATATGTTGACGAAGAGATAATGTAAAACCTACCTACCCTCCTACTGCCTATATATCCCTTTCAGCTTCTGTGTACTTGTCTGTCCTGTCTTATTCAGCTCGGTCTCTCCCGGCTCGCTAAGAGAACGGCGAGGTTGTTCATACTTTTAAGAGTGTCTGGGTGCTCCTGGCCGAGCACCTCTACTCTGAGCTCCAGCGTCTCCCGGTAGAGCTGCTCAGCCGCGTCGTAATTGCGCTGGCTCTGTAAGAGACCTGCAAGGTTGTTCATACTTTTAAGAGTGTCTGGGTGCTTCTTGCCGAGTATATTTTCTCTGAGCTGCAGCGTCTCTCGGTAAAGCAGCTCGGCCGCGTTGTACTTGCCCTGGCTCGCTAAAAGAACAGCGAGGCTGTTCATACTTGCAAGAGTGTCTGGGTGCTCCTTGCCGAGTATACTTTCTCTGAGCTGCAGCGTCTCTCGGTAGAGCAGCTCGGCCGCGTTGTACTTGCCCTGGCTCGCTAAAAGAACAGCGAGGCTGTTCATACTTTTAAGAGTGTCTGGGTGCTTCTTGCCGAGCATCTCTTCTCTGAGATCCAGCGTCTCCCGGTAGAGTGACTCAGCTGCGTAGTAATTGCCCTGGCTCGCTAAGAGACCTGCGAGGTTATTCATACTTGCAAGAGTATCTGGGTGTTCCACTCCGAGCTTGGTCTTGCTCTTCTTTATCACTTGCATAAACAGCTTTTCAGCATCATCCAGCCGACCTTGGTTCCGGTACGTCGACGCGAGGTTGGCCATACTGCTCAGCGTGGAAGGATGGTCGGGCCCGAGTATCATCTTGCTCATCTCCATTACTTGCACCTCTAGTTCCTCGGCTTTGTCCCACCGGCCTTGGTGCCAATACGTTGAAGCTAGGTTAGCCATACTAGTCAACATATTTGGATGGTCGGCCCCGAGTATCTTCTTGCGAGTCTCCATCACTTGCACCTCTAGCGCTTCGGCAGCGTCCCACCGGCCTTGATTCCTGTACGTCGACGCTAGGTTGGCCATGCTAGTTAGCGTAGATGGATGTTCGTTGCCTAGTATTCGCTGAAAAGAGGACAATGCCTGTACTTCTAAAGCTTCGGCCTCTTGCCACCGCCCCTGATCTCTGTATATTGAGGCTAGGTTGCCCAGACTTGTCAGCGTGGAAGGATGTTCTTTGCCAAGTACACGTTGTCGAGCCTCTATTACTTGCTTTTCAAGAACTTCGGCCTCATCCCATCGCCCTTGGTTCGTGTAGATCGCCGATAGGTTGTTCATAGTAGTCAGTGTGTCTGGATGTTCCGTGCCTAGCACCTTCGTTCTCATTTCTAGTACTTGCAAATACAGCTCCTCGGCCTCTTTCCATAGACCCCGACTCTCATAAGTTTTTGCAAAATTGGCCTTCGATTCTTGATCCTCCCAGGCAAAGTAAGTCCCATCAGGTTCTGACAGTTCCTCTACGGTTTTTACCTTTGCCCAATCCTCTTTATTTGTTGATGAATTCAGGAATGTTTCTAGTTGTGGATTCCACGAAGGGAACAACAAATTTTGTGATTTGATGAATCCAATGAAAGAATACCAACGACTGCTAGGAAGTCTATCCCAGATGAAGATTGGCATAGAAACCATTATAAGGGCCGAGTGGCTGAGGAAATGTGCTTCTAGCCTAACTAGATCCCGTATTTGTAGTCTCCCAAGTGCATGGACGGATTCGATTTCATCTGGTGGAAGGTTGTGGCACCAATCTTGCCAAGATAACAGCCTCGGTATCTGCTCTGTGTCTTTTAGACGCACTGCGAGTAACACCAACGTCTCGGTCATTGAATGATCAATGGCGAGTGGCGTGACTTTAGATAAATTGTCAGCTGTATGATTTTGAGCTTCTGTAGTAACAATAGAACTACAGGTGTTGTCAATTTGGTGCGGTGGTTGAGGGATGAGTTCTATAGAAGGTGCGACAACGTCCCCCAGGTATGTATACCAAGGTTCAGTGAGAAGCATATGAGGCCCAAGCTTGCGATAGCGTCTCATAAGCTTGGCGTGCAACATAGTAATGTTAAAACGTGATGTACTAAGCGACTTGAGTTCCATAATGAGATTCCGTGTGAACGAGTTGTCGTTGACACCGGTTGTTGTGACTTCCGAATTGCATGCCCAGAGGCCCTCTTTCGAACCGGAACATCTTGTCGCACTAGCAGCAAAGCAACAGTCCAAGATAAACAGGACATCGGATTTCGCGCGTTCTAGGACCCCTTGTAGATCTGACCATACCAGTGTTGCTCCGCCGTTCATCCGTGCTTGCCAGATACTTCTGTTCGGATGCTGCATACTGCGGTCTAGAACACCGTGACCCCCATAGTATATGATCAGAAGACTGGTCCCATCATCATGGGCTCTCCGAAAATCGTTCAACCTGTACTCTAGCTGGGTTGTTGGATCGGCCGACGGGATCAGGTATCTTTCGGTCGTATAGTGGTAGACGTCTCGAAAGACTTCTTCGAGGTCGCTGATTTCTGTTTCCGTACCTAGGTCATCATCTTCCCATCTCAGCAAGAGGACATAAGCACCGTTGTGTCTCCGAGACACTCTGGGAAGAACCGATTTGGCGGCCCGATTGAGATGTTCAAAGAACTCCTCGAAGCTATCGAGGTGGTCGTCGCCGAGACCGTTGAGTTTTGGGGATGGTTCCTCCACGGATTCTGCTGCATTTGGCATATCTACAGTATGCTTTATTCAATAGTAAGCCCCAATTCTGCTACGCGTTTCCTTACAACAATACAGCAATGGTATGAGAGAGAGTACAACAGATCCGATCTCAGCCTTGCGTTAGAAGAGGCTAGCAGTGTAATCTCGGATAGGTAGCGCAGTTAGGAAGAGATAATCGAACGCAAACCGGACTAGCTATTGAATAGCAAGTTTGATGTGCTTGATGCAGAAGAAGAATACTATCAAGAGAAATAATCTGTGATGGTAACGCTGATGGAATTGGGCTACAATCCAGATAAACGCTGGTTACTAATGTTCGGCCATATGACGAATTGAACGTTGATGCTTCAGCCACTGATGCAATGAATGGTGAGTGTGTATAAAATGTGAGTTAGAAAAACAAGTTAGAGACAGATGCCTGAATTTAAAAGAAAGGTCACTGACACTATTTCTAATACTGTACTTTCCGATATATCACATCAATGTTCTACAATACAAGTTATACTTCAATGTATTATTCATATCATCATCTTCTTCTTTGCTCTCTTTTTCTACCCGTCTACTCATCTATCAATCGATTCAGCCACCCCACCACCACACCACGAGCACCTATAAAGAAACGAGACCATTAATCTCGCATTATATCGTCCAAGTTTCTCTTCCATCACGGTCTTCCTAGCGGATATGTACCCGCATATCCCTTTTTGGCTCCCCACACCCTCCCCTTTCCATTCTAATCCATTGTAACACATTGAATCATAACATCCCATATCACATCGCGTCAAATCTCCTCTCCCTACCGTAGAAACTTTCTCCGCATCTTCCTCCCCGCATCGAAATTACACTACCATGGAAAACCCCCAGCCTATTTCATCCCAACCATGCATTCATTCATTCATTGGTTACCCCAACTACCCAGTTCTCCATACCCTCTCAATCCAGATCCACTCCATTAAGTGCCTCCTCCAAACTATCCACCTCAACCTCAACATCCAACTTTCCATCCCCCACCAACTCCCCATTCTGCAATGTAACACCCTCTCCCTCTCCCACCCTCGCCAATTTATCATTCAACTCCCTCCCCTTCTCCTTAACAACCCCAATCTCCCTCTTCACTTCCCTCTCCACCTCTTCCCTCTCCCCATCCACCTCCTCATCACTCCTCGCCCCCTCACTCTCGCCCTCGCTCTCCGTCATCGGCGGCGTAAGTTCCCCGGACGTCTGCGCCACATATCCCAAATTCCTTTTCAACACACACATCTCAATCGCAATCCCCGGACCAAAGGCACAACCCACCACAAAATCTTTAACTTTCCCTCCCGGCGCAACAGCGTCCATATCCTTTTGTCTCAATCGATCCATAACGGAAAAAATTGTCGCGCTTGATGAATTTCCATGATTGATATAAGTATCGTAACTAGCACGCATATGCTCTGAGGAGATTTTCATCGTCTTCTCAACTCCGGTGAGAATTGTAGCACCACCCGGATGTAGCGCCCAGTCAAAATCAGCTGCTTCGCGGTAATTTGGGGGAAGCGACGGAAGACTGGATAGTAAGTCTTGGAATGTTTGTGGGACGACCGATGTAGCGAATTTGGGGACTCGGGGCGAGAGGACGACTTTCCAGCCTTTGTGATTCAGGTTAGCTCGGAATATCAGGGAAAAGAATAGGGAGAAGAAGAGAAAAGAAAAGAAAAAGCAACATACCTAGAGGATCAACATCAAATCCCAAGTCCTGCTCAGTATCCGGAATCATCCTATGATCCCACCCCAGCAATTCATATACTGGTTCAGAAACCGGTTCTCCAATTCCATTGCTCAGCACACACGCACTAGCACAATCACTAAACAACGTAACGCCGATCCTCGTCTCCTGCAATTCATGAATACTATCCAGCTCGCTGCGCACCAACAAACTACTAATCTCCGTCGCCATAACCAGTACCCTCGCTTTCCTCCCTCTAAAACTACTTCCTAGAGCCAGATTCGCTGCTGTGCGCAAAGATGCCAATCCACCTGAGCATCCAATCCCATGTAGGAGTACTTTTTCCACAGGTTGTGTTATTCCCAACTTTTTACACACATAGTGATCATAGCCTGGGTTCGCGCTGTTCGTACATGTGGTGCTAACTACGTGTGTGATGTCCGTAGGAGCAATATTTGCTTCCCGCAAGGCTTTGCGACACGCAGACACGGCGAGCGCGACGCCGTCGGAGAGGAACACATCGCAGAGTTCTTTGATGGTTGGGGCGCGGTCCATGTTGGCCATTGGGTGGTCGACGGTGCCTATAGCGGAGCGGTAGTCTATGCCGGTGAATTTGTTGATTGAGAGGACTTTTTGCATTCTGAGGATTGGCGTGGTTTGGTTAGCATTGAGTGCTCGTATGCGTGGGGTAGAGAGCACGTAGAGAACTTACGCTGGAGAATCGGGATAGTGACGCTTTACTAGGGTGTCGAGAGCTGGAGGATCGAGTAAGAATGGAGGGTATTCGACACCCAATCCTACGATTGAGAGATTGAGGTCTCCAAACTCATCGCTGGAGTGCGTTGTAGAATCCGTCATGATTATGGTTGTCGGTATCAAAAAATCGAACTGAATTTCTAGATTTCGTTGATACACGGGGAATATAGAGATCCAGAGAGTGGTAGATAATATTCCTTCGCACAGAACTTGTGAAAGAAAATAGACGATCTGGATAGAGGGGGAGGAGAAAGAAGAAGAAGAAGAAGAAGGTTGAATGAAGATGATACCGAGGCTTGTGAAAGAAAGAAAAAGGATGTGGGGGGGGGACAATGTAGTTGCAGCTGCATGTAAGTCTTACAGCATAGCCTTACATTTCAGATGAAGCAGGGATAACGAGCTCCTTCCCTACCAGAACAGCAACTGGAAGACGATACTGTAGCAGTTTCATGATAGAACGACCTCGTATCGCAGACCAAGATGGAGGGGATGCAAGCAGAAATGAGTGGGTCCTTCTCATCATGCGCATGCAAAGACAGGAGAGCACGAGTAAGTGACGGTGGCTGATTTCAAGGAAGGAAAGCGAGCAATTACCAAGGGAAGGAAAGAACAGAGTGCAAAGCGCATCTCATGTCAACCCACCAGGCACAAATAGCATATGCAACTGCAACCTCCCCCTCAGCCCCGTCTCAACAAAATGGAAACGTCGTCAGATGTGGCTGACCCCTCCCGCGCTTCTCATTGGCGAGTCCCCCTTTTCGCATGCTGTCATCCACAGAATGCGATAGGCAGGAACACCAAATGTCTTAGCTACTGGATAATGCGACAACCCTGTAGATTTGTAGCAACGATGTCACGATATTTAGTCGAAGGGTCGAACAAAGGAACGAACCGACTTCCAAAGAAAACGTGGAACATGTGCAGGCCGAGCGATTACAAGTATTGTTGCTGTTCTGTAGCTGTGTTTGTGAGCTTTTTCCGAGCTTTGTATTCCTTTGGCTAACTTGCTGTAGCGGCAGAAGATAATCTTTCCTGTATCTGCCCCTCGATCTGGTCATCCGCAATGATGATACAGTTAATGTAAGTCTTGAGTTACAATCAACGTCGAACAAAAGAGAAGATCGCATTTAGGGAAATACCCATACAAGGACTTCGAAGAGTAAGATGCACGAGCTGCTCTTGGATGATTTACGTACGAGGTTCCACTTCCCGCCTGCGATCCATCTCCATCTCCATCCCCATCCTACGACGACTCCACCAGCCAAGTACCGGATACCGCTATGGCAACTCTCGTGCGAACCGAGCCGAGCCAAGTCGTGACATATGTTCCGGTCTGTAGACAAACATTTGAGATTCGTAAATGGACTATATCTATATAAAAACATCTTTGATTTATACCTCAACTAGTCTATTTGTGAATAAAGACTATAATATAGAAGGGAGAAGGATTATTAACTATATAAAATATACGTTTGTGCGGTGGGGATTGCCCACTTTAGGGTATTAACGAATGGACGTAGTCTATTTGTGAATATCCTTTCGTCAATCGAAATGTTGGGCTATGGACCGGAACACATAATTCAGCATCTCTCACCACTCAAACAAAACCATTCCACTCACTCACACAGAACCTCCCGCCTCACACACCACGCACCACGCACCACGCACCATACACCGCAATGGCCAGCCCCCCGCACCTCCCCTTCCTCCTGCACACGCTCATCGAGGTCCCCGCCTCCCTAAACTTCCTCCTCCACCCCTCCTCCCAATTCACGCCTCCCGCGACACAAGCCCATCCCATAATCCGGCAATACGCGCTCTTGCTCTTCAGCTCCTCACTTGTATCATTGATATTCTTCTTGCGGCCCGTAGACGCGACGAGCAGGAACGTGGCTGGTGCGTTGGGGGTGTATCATTTGGGGCCTTTGGTGCGGGCGGGATTGCGGGTGTGGAGCGGAGAAGGGGGAGAAGGGAGAGGGATAGTCGGGGGACCAGCACTGCATTTGCTGGTGCATGCGGTTTGTGGGTTGGGGTTGATGGGGGTGTTTTTGGGATGGGGGAGGAGTGGTTGAGAGTGGGTGGACGGGATGGTTTATGCGAAGAGGGCTTGGGTGGGTGGGAAAAGAGTGGTTGGATTGAATATGTGGTGCGATGTGATGCAATGTGATGTGATGTGATGCGGTTTAATGCGATCCAGTATTGTACGGTATTGTATGGTCCCTACTAAATAATATCTCGTGCAAGTGGGTATAAACTCAAACACATAAACAGCTATTCCTCTATCCCACTTCTCAATCAAAAGTAACCTTCTTCCCCTGAAACGTCGCTTTCAACTTCTCCTCCTTGGCCTTCTTCGCAGCCTGCCAACTAGGATGCAAAACCCCCACATCATCTCTCGTCTTCACCCTCAGCTTGACTTCCGTAAGATTAGCATTATCCTTTTCATCCCGACCTCTTCCTCTTCCTCTGCCTCTATCATTCCCGAATTTCTCTCCTCGCTTCCGTCCTTTATCCTTGCCCTTTCCCTCTTTTATATTAACGGATGGTTTACCAGCTTTGATGTGATTCGCTCCTGTCCCGAATTTCTTCTCAGCTAATGCCCGTCGTGCTTGTTGGCCCATGCGGTTTTTACGAATGGGACGACCGACAGGTGAATCGGAGAGGTCAGAGGCGGGAGATTCGGATCCAGACCAGTAGCCTCCCATTAAGGTAGGGAGAAAAGTGCTACCTGTGGTAGGTTTGGCAGCTGGAGCAGCTTTGGATGGTTTGGCCAATTTGGTTTTGGTGGGTGGAGGGGCACCGGATTCGGACTCGGAAGCGGAATTGGAGAGTGCTATTGATTGCGACGGGCTAGGCGATCGTGATGGAGATGGCGAAAGAGATAGGGAAAGTCGAGTTGATGGTCTTGATGTAGATGGATGTGATTTGAGATATTCTTCCCCGTCGAACGATTCTTCGTCAGAAGAATTCGCAAGCAGAGCATCGTAATGCGACAGCGTTTCTTCGTCTATGGAATCGTTTTCCCCCTCATCGTCCTCACTGTTGTTCGCATCCGAACCTTCGTCTTCATCTTCGTCATCTGCGGGCGAATCGAATCCCTCCCATGATTGTTCTCTAGCTCCCCTCGTTGTATTTTCTACCTCATCCTCACTATCCCCTTCATCCTCACTCTGCGACACCCTCACATTCTTCTTAGCATCTTTCTTCGCAGCTTTGTCCTTCTCCCTCTCCTTATCTTTCTTCCCCCTCCCCTCCACCGGCGCCTGCACCCCCATTGCCAGATAAAACCCCCTCACCACCCCTACCCAAACCTCCTTCACAACCTTCAAATTCCAAATCCCACTAACAACATTATTCCACGCCTTCACCTCCTCCTCACTTTTCTCTCCCTCCCACCCCTTCACCTCTCCCTCCGTCCACGTCTTCGGCAAATATCCACTCTCAACCAAAGCCTTTATCTTCCCAATCCCCTTGCACATCCGACTCTCCACCACCCGGTCTAAATCCAAGGATTTCACCACCTCAATCTCCTTGCGTATGCGCGCCATCGATGGCGCATCGGATATCTTCGTCACATTTACTAAACGTTTGCCGAGCTTTTGTCGCTCGAATCCTTTGGCTTTTTTCAGGGCTCGATGGAGTAGTTTTTTGGAGTTTTCAATGTGCGCGTCGACGTCGCGTTGTCGGCTTGCGCGGATGCGGTCGCTGGAGGATATGGGGCCGGAAATATCATCATGAACGGAGCGCTTGCGTTTGGGCATGTCGATTTAACCAACTGATGTATCGTTGTTGTACAATGGCTGTTCGTGTGGGATTGTAGCGGAGATCTTTGAGTGGATTTTAATTTTTGACAAGCCCAGAGAGTGAGAGGAGTACTGGAAAATTTTGGCAGGGATAAAGCTCACCGCTTTCTTCTTCGGTTTCGGAAACTGGCAATTGGAGGGGCAGTGTAGGATTAGTGATACGGTGGCTGATATTGAGGATCACATATGCACGTACGTACGTAGGAATTTGATATTACACACAGATGTAGGTATTCGCCGAGATTAGTAATATTGAGGATATACTGAAATACCGGAATGTAGTACATTTCTAAGAGTTCAGGAATTTGAACTCCCTGATTAGGCAATTGTGAAGCTAGGGAAAGGAGCCCTGCTCCTCCCCTTTCTCCTCGGTCTGCTTTCTCTCTCCCCGGCCTGCTTTCTCTCTTCCCGGCCTGCTTTCTCTCTTCCTGGCCTGCTTTCTCTCTTCCTGGCCTGCTTTCTCCCTTAAGAAGCACTAGCATTGGCAACCAGCTAAAGGCAACCAACCAAAGGCTTTACATTCCATCAAGCATTCCAGTATTTCAGTATATTGCTAATATTAGTGGTATTCCAACTGAAACCGAGTATTATCAGTAGTATAGAATCTAATACTCCTTACTGGACATATATCCTTGAGAATCCACTGGGGAGGGGTATCCCGAGGTGGAGGCGAGAGTATTCCGAGGTGGAGGCGAGGGTATTCCGATGTGGAGTAATCAGAGGTGGAATGACAATTAGAATTAATCAGCAAATTGGTTTTTATACTTTTTCATATCTCTTTTCAGTCCTTTGTCTTTTGTAATTATTTGGATAGACGAAACATCTAATCATTCACAATGGCAACCTCATCAATTCAAGCAGCGAACCTCTTCAACGTCGATGGCCTCGTGGCGGTCATTACAGGTGGAGGAAGTGGTCAGTTCCATCTCTCTCTCTCTAATCAACTCCAAAAAGTACTAAAGTAATTGCACGAATAGGTATCGGTTTAATGATGGCTCGAGCCCTAGCTCTCAACGGCGCCCATAAAGTCTACATCGTCGGACGACGAAAGGAAGTCCTCGAAGACGCCGCCAAGTCGGTCTCCACCAATAACATCATCCCACTCGTGTGCGACGTAACATCCAAGGAATCCATCGCCTCCATAGTATCTCACATCAAGTCTGAGACTGGCTACATCAACCTGCTTATTGCCAATTCCGGAGTAGGCGGACCCCAAGGCACAAAGGTGATGTCCGCTTCCACTAGTCTTGAGGAGTTCGCAGAGATTTATGGAAGTGCTTCATTTGCAGAAATGACGCAGACTTTCGAGGTCAACACCGTGGCGGTGATGCAGTGTATTACTGCATTTTTGCCTTTGTTGGATGCGGGAAATAAAAAAGGGAATCTGCAGCAGAAGAGTCAGATCATTGCGACGAGTAGTATTGCAGGTTTTAGCAGAAAAGTCCCGCCCGGCTTTCTTTATGGACAAAGTAAAGCCGCAACAACACATCTGATCAAACAAATGGCGACGCTATTGGGGAAATGGGACATCAGAGCAAATGCTCTGGCACCTGGAGGTAAGTATTTCTCGCCGATTCCGATACAAGGATGCTGATCATGGTAAACAGTGTTCCCCTCCGATCTAGCAGCACCGGTTATAGGTGATGGCAAATTCACAAAAGATCAAATTCCTTTGGAACGAATTGGCACAGAAGAAGATATGGCAGGCTGCATATTGTTCCTGGCATCTAGAGCTGGAGCTTATGTTACAGGTAATGTTGTGGTAATCGACGGTGGTAGATTAGGCATCGTGCCCTCAGTGTACTGAGGTGATGAGCCCAATCAGATATCCAGATCTAATAGACACCTTTAAATGCATGTAGATCATAAGGAGTGGATAGCATAGACTATCTTATTCAGCATCGATGTACGTTACCTCTCGTTGAGTTTAACCAATTCCCTCATATAGCTCTACACTACACAATGTCCCTAGCTCTACTACCCCGCATAAGGTCTCTAGTAACCTGCATTTTCTTCATTCCCTTTACCGGCCGCATATGAAGCAGCTTTACAGCGGTATCGTCCCTTCTTTCGGCGGCTCGCCACAGAGGACTAACTGCACGAATTGGAAACGATTCGTCTTCAGCTAGAATACAATCTGCCTTTTCATAAAACCATTCTCTATTTTCGAGCCATCCTCGGTTTCCCAAATTGTATCCGAGTGGAACATACTGGTCTCCTCTATGCTTATCATAAGACATGTAAAATGCTCTACGTTGGTAAAAGCTATAGTGATAATTGACTCTCGCACCTTCCGCAAGCAGCAGCTCAACGATAGCGTCAGACTTCTGTTCGATTGCTGCAGCTGATTGTTGGAATCACCGGTACGGGATTTACTGGTAGTGCCTATACAGAACCAGATTTAGGTGAACATCGGAAGCAAGCTTATGGGTTCATAGAACCATATTGAGGCAACCTATGGAGCAAGCTAGCTACCAGCTTGAGAAATGCCCATAGGCCAGTCATTCCCACTGTAGATAGTTCAGTGGAACATTTGAATTAAGCTCAGTTTTCTTTATTATCATTATCCTTTAGGAGCAATATTCTCTGTGTCAACCTGCTGTACCATTGTTGAATCATGTGCTTGTCACATGATAACATTCTTATGTAATAGCGCTCAGCGCCACCTACTTAATCGGGATTATCATCCTGATCACCAATTATATCCTCTTGCCTGCAGTTCCACTCTCTTTTCTATAGGCACTATTCTCTGCTTCAACCTGCTGTACCATTGAAGTATCCGCAACAAGACTACAATGAACAGTATCACATTTGTCGAACAGCTGATGGTTAATCTCTTCACCTCCCTCCTCTTCTCCATCTTCATCGCCCTCTACTTTGGGCTTGACAGCACGTTCACAATTTGCTTTAGATCCAGCCGTAAGTACTTCTTCACCAGATTAGGCTATCTGTTCGCCATCTCATCCAGATATTTGGGGATATATGATCCTTCCATCTCATGCTTCGTTTCCAACTGGCCTAACTTCGCCAACAGATCAAGAGGCGAATGATTCAACGTGGCAGTGCTTTTGAAGCCACCCCGATTCTCTTTCCCCAAGTCCCACTGAACGCCTCCTTGGAACGAGTCCACTATTATGCTGACTACGACATCACCCAATCGAACCTTGAGTGGCACGCCTCCACCGATTCCGACCATGAGACCAATCTTAATGCGCGGAAATGTATCAATCATACGGGTCACAGCGCTTGCAGTCGAATTGTCGGAGTACTTGGGCTTTCGGTAGGCAAGCGATGACGACGTTGTGTCCGCCGATCGAGCCTAGAGTTTATGTGTTGAAATCATTAGGAGGCTTTCGTAGTTCTGTATGCTTTTAGTCCAACATTGCCGTAGCTACACTCGATTGTAATAATAGTGTAAAGTACCTCATTGTCTACCAACTCCGAATTTTCCTTCGACTAAAACTCCATCAATACTTAACCCAAATCTAATCATGGTACATGAAACTCCCGAACCCTACAACTCCTCTTCCCATGTCCTCCCTTCTTTTCCGACATCTATTCCGTTTTCCCCCCATGCCCGGTTTTCCCTTTATGCAAAAATCCTGTCCCCTCCCCCCAACTCTTTTCTCGGCATAACCTGTGTTTGTCCTCCCCACGAATCCTCCTCCCATTCCCTATAGCCTAACCATCCAAACACGGATAGCCAGCTGCCTTGGTGCCCTCCTTTGCCCAACCCTCAACTGCAAACCTAGGACTACGAATCGGAATCATCACCAACCCGGGACTATGTATGCCATGATCATACAACATATCAGGTATTGCTTGGTCCCTCGAGTTCGCTCTCGCCCAGCCGTTGCGGTTGCCGTTTGCATTATATCCTTCCAGTGCGCTACAGAGTGAAAGTGTTAGATGAGTAAATAGAAATTCAAGGAGACGAGGGTCGGGGAAAGGAGAGGAGAGGAGAGGAGGGGATTTACATACCCTTGACCTTCAGACCGACAACAAGATTACGGACTTGTCCGTAGTTATCCCAACCACCAGACACAAAGACCCTTATCACCCGAATTCCACAGATCCCTAGTACTCGAATTCCACAGGTTCCTCGAGATACGAAAGCTCTCGTCCTCCAAGCGTTTCAAATCACCAACCACAAAACACAAGGAGCCCAATCAACACTGACCACCAATTCGGGAAGGACCCAGGCCTCAATCGAAACAAAACAAAAACAACAACCTCAGAGCGTCCCTTCCCTGTATCCAATCGTCTCTGAGGGGGGCAAAAGTGGATGGGAAGCCCGACATTATGGTCGCCATGTCACTCTCGACTCTAGACAGCGTCGTAGAAGTTCATGTCCATCTGTATCAGTCAGTTAATCAGTTCTGACATCCCCTTCACTATACAGTCAGGATGTACAAACTTACATTCTTGATCTCCACAAATGAATTAAGAATGAAAGACCCCACATGATAATCAAATTCGCCACACTTATGCATACGGTTGCAGCGATCGTGATCCACTATTATGCCGCATGTCATACCTTCACCTTCATGAAAGAAGCTTCTGATCTGCTTGGGGCAACTCAAATCTCCAGGTAAGGTATTGCAGTTCCAGTTTTCGAGCGCAGCAGCCCAGGCGATGGTGGTGTCAACCTGTAAGTCAGAAATGCACAGTCAGTATGTTTATATAAAATAGTTCTGGAGTAGATGTTCAGTTCTTGAGAACATATAAGGCCAAACACGACGCGCTTCATGTAAGGATGTGATAGAGGGAAAAGGATCACATCTTCAAGAAGTTGACTTGCAGCATTCTAGCGCAAGCTCGGGTTCAAAGCCTCATCGGCAATATCAAGGTCTGAAAACTGCGCATCTTACCATTCTATGCCAATCGACGACTCTATAAAGTACTCGTTGGCTTACACAGTTACTGCGTCTGGTTCTGGATTAACATTGAGATAGTCTGCCCGTCCATTGCCGTTGAGATTCGCAAATTTTATAGACAGGCAGTTCGTCCCTGCGCCCGTAACAATCTGCCTTGCGGAGTCCAACGCCACCCCTTTCTGCGAGACCGCCATTTCTAAAGGATGAGTGGCTTCTCTTCATTCTTAAATTGAAATTTGAGACATGAATCCATAGAAAATGCATGTGACAAGAGCAGGAGCTGGGCAGAGAAACTTTCTGTCTTCTGCAGTAATCGTTTGCGTTTTGCCTTCTGGGAATAAAAGCGCTGTATTGGATAAAAGCAGTTGAGTTGATAGTTCTAAGGAAGCCTCGCAAAACAAGATTCTTGAAAACAGTAGTAGGATCAGACTACCGTATTCTCGATTTTCGTTATGATGTGCTTCAATCTCCTGGTGATGATGGGACACATCGTGTAATCACTCCCAGCTCGACTGGGTACATGACGCCAACATGAAAAAGAATGAGGGTACCGATAGGAGCGTCGGCCTCCAAAGTTTTATTTGAGAGATATCACTTTTGGAAATCGTTTAGACGTGTAGAAGCATCTAACAATTCTCTCGTCGTTCAAATTCGTGGATGTGAAAGGTAGGGAGGTGAAAGGCAGGAGAAGCCATATCACCTCACATGAATCAAACTCACTTCGGCGATGGATAATGCAGTGTGGCGAACTTGCGTTCTTTGTCAATGCATTGCCACAGAGAAGGATTGAGCATATTACGCAGCTATCGATCAACGCGCGGGGGAAGTTATCCGTCTTCTTGGAGAGGGGTTCTTGCAGACTTCACTCAATGCAGGAAATGACCATCCTCCTCTTGCATGAATGAGTCCGAGAAGATCATCAAGGCGGCTAAGGCAGTGGAGGTATGTACTTAGCTTCAGATCTGCGGGCGTTTGACACTCATCGCTGCCCAAAATTCTGATCTGCGAGCTTTGCCAATCTTTCGATATTTTAAGAGAGGAATGCAGGTAGTATACAGGATAGACAGGCTCATTTCTGCAGATCAAAGATGAGGGCCGACTTTGTTGGCAGATAGAAACACTGTAACGCCACAGGAGCCTTCATTTGATCCTTAGAGAGTTCGTGGTGACAGGCAAATCTGAGATAACCCTGATGGTACAGAAGTCAATAAAGTATGGCCGCGCCAAGACCGAGCATAGTGTTTACGAACCCACCAGCATCATTCCACGGAAGTGCGAGTCGGCGTGGCAAATGCAGCTTGCGGCTTCACCATGGTACCGTTACTGACTATGTGGAATCAATATACGGAAACGAGTGGCGGAGTACTCATCCTAGTGCTCACTCGAGCCCTTCGACCTCCGTTCGGAAGAAACCTGATGTTTCTCCGGTCCAAATTGAACGACCCATTGAAAACTCCTGGGAGCCTTACACAAGTGGCGCACCGAGGTCCAATGAGTAGGCGATAGTAATAGATCTGGTGTCAGGCACGTCCAAGAGATCTCAATATGCATCAGCTTAGAGTGAAGTGAAACGTTCGGATGATAGCCGACGGCTGGGGCTTCCGAGTGGAATGAATAGTGTGTATGTATTTCTATGGGGCGGAGATAATCAGCCTAGGTAGGGTCAGGTGAGCCTGAGTTTGAGGGACAACGTGCTGCACTCGAATGTGGATGAGGCAGTGCTTGGAGCTCAGACCCATCTCGCTCAAGAGCGTACAGAGGAGAATGAGAAGGAGCAGGTGACTCTTCCTTGGCAGGAACAACAAACCTTACCTACCAGACAACACCAATCATTAGCTTGCGCGACGAGTGCAAGGTTTCTGATGTAGATTAAGTTTTCTGTCGGTCGTCCAGCGCCTGCTTGGCAATAATCATGGGGTCAAGATAAGCAGATCTCCAATTGACTGGTAAGAGATCTCATCCTGAGCACAGCCAGGAGGGTAGTGCCAGGCCGATGATATGCTTGTATAGCTATTGCCTCTTGTAATATCTTTGCCCAACAAAGACTTTGAAGGTGTGAAGTGGCCAATTCATAATGCGAAAATGGTCGAAGTACCATCGCTCATAAATTTGGTGGCAAGATACATCTGAAATGCGTAAAGGTGGACTCGGCAGGGGTTATTTGGGCAGTGGCAGCCTCTTAGATTGGGGTGACCGGATGAACGCATGGATCGGCTGAAATGCTACTCGCAATAGAGTGTTTCAGTGGAGTACCTCGGCAGTATTGAGTCGTTTATATTATGAAGTTTCCACGACGGTTGAGCGGGCCGGAACGAGCTCTCTGCTTTTCGACGAACCAAAAAAACGCTCGAGTTAACCCCCACTATGCTAGTAATATAGTAGAGAAGGCAAAAGTCTGGTAGCGACAACGTATAGGTGAATATGATAAGCGCTTAAGAGATTGTGCCCCTGCAATCCTCGAGGAATACAATATGGGCATCCTGATTATAACTCAGAAAAGAAATTTGAAGTCAACAAGACTGAATCATGCTAAGAAGAAGTCAGACGAATGACAAGGCAGAAAAACAGTGGCTGGGCCGTGGAACTTTCGGGTTCTGAATTTAGCCTGTATGAGGTTGATGAAATGTGTCGTTCCGTTCTGAAGGGGAAACGGCAGATGGAATTAGATTTCCCCGCAATTTCCGCCTTGCATACGGGGACCCCACAATATACCAAGCCAAAACCTGTGGGGGGAAGGGGGCTCAATGCAAAATTTGAGGTATCACTTTAAGGAATTGTGACCTCGTGCATGGTTGGCTATTTCTTAAGCTTATTGGGCGTCTCTGGAAAATCCCGATTATCTATGCCGGAGCCTACACAGCGAAAGTATCGAGGCGCAGAGACCATGCTGTCAGCAGGCAATACTTCTGGTGATAGGATAAAGACTGAAGTTTGATATAATAGTAATGATCAACAGAGATAGGTACTGCGATCGCTTCCATTATTTGATCTTGCGTGGTGATATTCCCGGCTTGGCAACGAGTTGTAGGGTTAAAGAGTCAGCTAATCACTTTTTGGACCCTGTCAATAAAATTTCTTCGCGCCTATGTGTCTCCGCTCCGTGAATATCCAGTCGAGTATGACTGCAGGGGCAGTGTGCTATTGTGTAGCTCGGAGCCGCTTCCAGAAAGAGGTTTGATGTTCTCCCACTGCAGCTTCCCAATCCACCTATCCATGTGATTCCGGTTACTGTCAATCCATCGGCAGGCTGCCCGCTTTCCCATATTCACAACTGTCAAAACGAAACAAAATCTCGGGAGACTAGGTTTGTCCTTAATTAGATGTTGCATTAGTATGATTTTTCAAATGAGTTGCAGCCAACGTGATTTCGAAGAAGAATATCCTTGGCAGTACTTTGATGTCCATATAAGGTCACTCGAGGTCGCTCTCAAGACATTCAACCCATCAACTCGACAAGCTTCAATCGGACAGAATCTGACAAGATGATCTCAACCGCACTTGCAATCACCTCTCTCTTCGCTGCTGCTCGCGCACAGCAAGTAGGTACCCTCACGACCGAGACTCACCCTCCTCTCACGGTTAGTCAATGTACTTCAAGCGGTTGCACAACTTCTGCTCAGTCCATTGTCATTGATGCCAACTGGAGATGGCTTCACAGCACCAGCGGCTCCACCAACTGTTACACCGGTAACAAATGGGACAGCACGCTCTGCCCTGACGGAGCCACTTGTGCTGCCAACTGTGCTCTCGACGGTGCTGACTACTCTGGAACTTACGGTATCACGACCTCCGGCAACTCGCTCAAACTCAACTTTGTTACCAAGGGAGCAAACACCAACGTTGGCTCTCGTACATACTTGATGGCCGCTGGCTCTCAAACACAGTACCAGATGCTCAAGCTTCTGGGCCAAGAATTCACTTTCGATGTGGATGTTTCCAACCTACCATGCGGTCTTAACGGCGCCCTCTACTTCTCCGAGATGGATGCTGATGGTGGATTGAGTCGTTTCTCAACAAACAAGGCTGGTGCCAAATACGGTACTGGTTACTGTGACGCCCAATGTCCTCAGGACATCAAGTTCATCAACGGTGTTGCAAACTCCGTGGGCTGGACCCCTTCCACAAACGACGCGAACGCTGGTGCTGGTCAATATGGATCTTGCTGCACAGAGATGGACATCTGGGAAGCCAACAAGATCTCCGCAGCCTACACTCCTCATCCATGTTCTGTAACAGAACAGACCAGGTAGGAAGCGACACAATCACTACTATTGTAACCATGCTAACAGTTTTCAGATGCTCCGGCACCGACTGCGGAATTGGAGCAAGATACTCCTCCATTTGTGATGCCGATGGATGTGATTTCAACTCCTACAGAATGGGCGACCAGTCCTTCTACGGTGCTGGTCTCAAGGTTGACACCTCCAAGCCATTCACCGTTGTCACCCAATTCCTCACCAACGACGGTACAACCTCCGGTTCCTTGAACGAAATCAAGCGCTTCTACGTCCAAAACGGTGTCGTCATCCCCAACTCTCAATCCACCATCAGCGGTGTCACTGGTAACTCCATCACCGACTCCTTCTGTAGCGCTCAAAAGACTGCTTTCGGTGACCAAAACCTATTCGCCACTAAGGGTGGTCTCGCAACAATGGGCGCAGCTTTGGCTAAGGGTATGGTACTTGTCATGTCGATCTGGGATGACCATACCGCTCAAATGTTGTGGCTCGACTCCAGCGTAAGGAATCCTTTCGTTTGCTCATTTTTCGCAGAATAACTCTAACAATTGACTCTTTAGTACCCTACGACCAAATCTGCTAGCACCCCAGGTGTTGCTCGAGGATCTTGCGCTACCACCTCAGGTCAACCCACAGATGTTGAATCGGCCTCCGGAAGCGCCTCTGTTACCTTCTCCAACATCAAGTGGGGTCCCATCAACTCCACCTACACCGCTGGCCAGACCACCCCAGGTAACGGTGGCGGAAACGGTGGCGGATCTACCACTACCCCTGTCTCCACTCCAGTCACCTCTCCAACTTCAGGAGCCGGTGTTGCCAAGTACGGACAATGTGGAGGTATTGGATACTCTGGTTCCACCACATGTGTGGGCAGCACTTGCACCGTCGTCAACGAATACTACTCTCAATGCTTGTAAAGTCTCTAGACTCTAAAGCTGGACAAGTACAGTCGAGTTAGATCCCAGAAGGTCTGTTTGTACATAAACTGGAGTAGACTTAACATTCTCTTCTTCTTGTATGTAGTTGCGCATTTTTGTTGATATTGAGATTGGAGGAAAAAGATATGAGTACATAGCATTAGGAATACAATTGGTTTGCAAACCAACAAGAAAGTCTGATATTGTTTGATGAAAACGTCTGTAACATTTGAAGATGGCTGGCTAGGTGTGAAAGGACCACTGAAGTAGCGCTTTCCTAGCTTATCTATCGGTCCTACCTTTTCTCAACCTCTTCGTAACTTCCGCTGCCTGCGTATTCGATTGTTTTCACTCCCCGTGGTCTTCAATTATGGGGTTTCCATGCCTTAGAAGCCTATCATAAGTATATCCCATTGACGTCGAAATGGTGGGTGATTGACTTCCCAGTCGAAGTTGCGCATTACTTTGTCTTCCGTAGGCTACGTCGCGGCGCCGAAATGTCCCACGGTGCCGAAATGTCCCACGGTGCCCACCAATGCGTGCTCAACTCGAAAGCCATCCCTTGTACCCAAGCCGTCGAAATCCAATTCATCTCCGCGGGTCTGCCGTCACTTTCCAGCTATAGAGCCATACTTTCGCAGACACAGCCATTCTAGAAAAGAAACTCCACCTTCCACAATAGCCTCGACACCATAAGAGCACCTCCTCGTTACCTCCACGCCACCGATACGCTACCAAGAAGCAACATGTGATGCTTTTCCCGTATTGTATTATGCGCAGAATCGTAGTTTGTTTGTGGCAGGAGGAGACTGGATCAGGAACGAATCGAAGGAGACTGGGACGTTGTTTACGAAAACGAGGGCTGGCGTGGAAGAGCGTTCACTGTCTATAAAAACGATAACAGCATACGAAGAGGATTGATCGGAACAGCTTGTAGGCGAAGGGAAATTACATACCACGCAGCCTCATGGGTCCCAAGGCTTGTGTGTCCGGAATCGATAATTATTGCGGATTATACTCTTCTGTGGGCCGTCGGTCCAGCTGAGATGAGGATACATTATGGAATATGTATCGCGAAGTCCATTGATGTACCCTAGCACAAAGTCCTGTACTGCAGAATGTGGATGTGGAACACGAAAAGGAATCTTGGGCGAAAAGCGGCAAATCCAAGGGTAGGCTGCGCAAAAACGAAGAAGAAAAAGAAGAAAAATGCTCGCAGTCCAGAATCCAGAATCCAGATGCCTCTTCCCCTTTGCCGTATTATCGTCGTATTTCGATGCTACGGTTCAAGTGCCCCTGAAGTTCAGGGTCCAGACTAAATTGCACAGCAGGCTCAAACCACTATAAATAGTCCGAATGCGGTTGTTTAACCTCGCTTCAGCCCCAATGTCCACTGTAACTGTTTCATCCCAATCTGATCTTCAACGCGAACCAGAAAAGAAATCTGACCGGCAACAAGCATATTGAAAGCCTAATGTTCTGGAATAGAAGCAATCTCAATCTCACCTTATCTCATCCCATCTCTGCCAGATACGACAGCCGGTTACGAAGCACTGTGCTGCTGTCACTTTGTCGCCCGCAGTACGGCAATAGCACGCGAATACCCCTAATGGATTCGCCTCCAACACCTCATGTAGCAGCTCAAAACCTCGCGGATTCTGGTGTAAGGAACCCCCAACTGCATCTCCACAAAACGCCAATCTTTGTCGTGTTGGGATGAGATCGAGATTGTAGGATCATAATGCCGTACTGAGCATATGATATTGAATTGGATGTTGGGACGCTTGCGTTACGTGTGCAGCGGTCAGTAAAAGCACCGACGCTGGTACGATACAATTACGTTTGCTCCATGAATCAGGGGGCAGTGAATGTACGCTCCTCATACAAAATTGGATGGAACCGAGTTTGAGCACGAGCTCCAACAGGCTAAGGTGAATTATATAAGATATCTTTTGCTCTTTCTTTTTAGATGACTTTGTCTTTTCTTTGCACTGAAACGTTCTCGAAGCTCATCATTCTCTTTCTCGTTATCCCTCAAGTTGACGGACGATTATCAGTGCCCCACTATCGTTGATTGACCTCTCTACATCAAACGTCGGGGCCCCACGCTCCTGAATATCACGACCCAAGGTTTCAGAGCTACGAAAGATAAATACTGAAGCAGAGTTTCACTATTCGCTGTACAGGACCTTTCCAAGAAAGAAGAAGAAAAAAGAATCCACCATTCAATCAAACCAGAAATCCACTCGTTCAAGATGTTCTTCTCACCATTCATCACCACGCTCCTTCCCATGCTCGCAACCTCCACCCAAATCAACACTCCTCAATCCCAACAACCAGCTATATTCATCCTTGGGGACCATGCTTCACACACGGCTGCCGTTGGTACAGCGCTCCGAACGCTTGGCTATACACACACTGTCCTAAACGACAGCTTCCCGCAACTCAGCACTCATACATACACCGAGCTCCCTACAGCTTCCATCCCAAATGACCTCACGATTCAATACCCCAATTCCAAATTCATTCTCCCAATCACTTCTAAATCCAAATCAGATTCTCAATTCGAACGCCGGCCCTGCGCCAACAGCTGGCTCGGTCTTCTCGCCGCGTGGAAATTAGACTCAAAACCTAATGTCTCGGGCGACGAAGAGAATAATGCTCAGCACGAGCAGCTTCGAAGATCACTTGAGCGAGGAAGGTTGCTTGAAATTGCGCTGGATGAGAGGGAGAGCCGCAGAGGCGAGAAATGGTTGATGTTATGCGAGTTTTTGGATTTGGGATATAGTGTGGTGGAGAGATTGAAGTTGAAGGAGTTTCCAAGTGCCAGGGAAGAAAAGAAGGCAAGCTGGGGCAGGTTCGGCGAGAAAATGGCGTGGGGGGCAGGGTTGATAGTGCAGAGGAGTGGGTGAAGGGTCTATTGTGTGATGAACTGTCAAGAATAAGAATCGGTTCAACAGACTCAAAGAGCTTCAGCCCAAAGAGCCGCATACACAGGAGGCGGATCACTTCACTTGCAGCTGGGGTGTTCCGATTGGCTAGTCCACGCAGCAGAGGCAGCTAGTGGCAGTCGAAGTAGCCGAAGGATATTAAAGCTTTAGGCGAAGTTGTCTTGTGCGGTTCTGAAATTTAGTCAGGGCCTTGAGCACTTTTGACGCGAACCGTGAAGCAGTGTGGACAGGTGTAGATAGATACGATCGTGCAAGAGTGCGGTCGTTCAGAATATTCAATTCAAAGAAAGTGTTCACAAAGTCGCTTCCCACAAAATTTCCCCAAAGCTACATTCAAAAATTATTCCAAAGCTTCAAATTAGGAATGAATTATGACACTTACTTTATAAGTCGAATATAAGCCATAATAGAATTCCCTTACAGAACCTTGAATATACCGTCGTCGCTCGCTCTCGAACTCGCTGACACGGGTAGCGAATTTACCTTCAGTAAGTAACGTGACCTGTATTGGCAGCTTACTGCCTTAATATTCTGGCCCATACACGTGACCCTGTACTGAGGGTTGCTTTAAATTTTACCCGAACGGACTATGATATAAATCCGGGCTTCTGATTGGTCATAAATGCCTTTTTTTTTTACTGCCGGACGGTGAAGCAGCCACGGAGGTTTAAGTGCCGACCCCATCAATGCCTGAGGCCAGGGACATGGCTCACTCATAGTATAGCGAATGGTATGGCATATAGTATAGCCCATGGCATAGTCCATAGTATGGCTTATAACATAGCAAATGGCATAGCATGGCGAATAGCATGGCCCATAGCATGGCCCATAGCATAGCTCATGGCATGGCTTATGACATATGGTATGGCTCATGGCATGGCGAATGGTATGGCATATGGCATGGCGACTGGCATGGCATATAGCATGGCGACTGGCATGGCGAATGGGATGGCTCATAGCATGGCTCATAGGATGGCTCATAGGATGGCTCATGCGATAGCTCATGGCATGGCTCATGGGATGGCTCATGCGATGGCTCATGGCATGGCTTATGGCATGGTATATAGTATGGCCCATGGCATAGTCCATAGTATGGCTTATGACATATAGTATGGCTAATGATATTGCAAATGGCATGGCTAATGGCATGGCCCATGGCAGTGTACAAATAGTCTGCCTCCACGGCAGTGGCCCTCGGAGAGCCAGCGGAGCGTCACTTACTCAAAGTAAGCTGCTCCTAATTGCACCGCAATTCCCTAGTATTTCTGTCGGTAGGCTTGGTACAGCTGTGGGTGACACAAAATAAACGGGTTAAAATCCTCTTATATTATCTTGTGCAAAGAGAGAAGAGAGAAGCTCTTCTTCTTAACTGACTATATATAATTACAGAGTCCGGTAGGCTCCGGATACTGATATCCAGACAATTTCTTTATCTATACTAAATTGAGCTAAGCCCGGACGACCTGCCAATCTATAATAATATAAATAAATAGTTATTTATATTAACTTGATTATTATATAAACTGTATATATAGTTTTTACTAGCTTTATAACTAATTTTAAATTAATTCAGTATCTAGCAATATCTTCAAAAAGAGAGCATATAATAAGCCTCTAGCAGAACAAGCCCTAAAGGTGCCTCAGGCCATCAAATAAGGCCTTATTGAGTGTCGGCGATAAGGGGCCTTATCTGACCGTCTGAGGCCGCCCCGGAGTGCTCGTCTCCTAACACCTTCGGGGCTACACAGTACGTAGGAGCAAGCATCGCCAGGCGATGATTACATACGCACGGAGGGCGGACCGGGCCCATATAAGCTGAACTACCCCCTCAGTCCTTGAAGTATCTTTCGTTCCAGATTTCATACCGACTCCAGTTACAATCTTCAAAACCACGGTAGTTATGGAATCAAGACCTGCAAAACGTACTAGACAGGCATGCGAGCCATGCAGGTGAGTGAACAATCCTTCTTCCACGCAACCTTGAAAGTCCTCCAAAAAGTTAAATTTCTGGCTAATCAGTAATATACACAGGCGGAAAAAGTCGCGTTGTCCTGGGGAGAAACCCAAGTGTTCCTTCTGTGTGCGCTTGAATCAGAAGTGCAAATACTCTGATGAGTGGGAGAGCTCCGCTAAAAGTGGAAACGTAGACCAGCTCACCAATTCTGCGTGGGTGAGTTGAGTGGAGAGAGGAAATATCTCACATGCACCTGCTGACTTTGATGGCATGCTAGGAAGATCGTTTTGAGACCCTCGAAGCGAAAGTCGACCTGGTACTTAATCGCATTTTGTAAGTGGGGTGAACTTCGCTATTTGGGGTGCTTGTAGTAATTTGCTTGATGATGGAACAGAACAAACCAACCTCGAGAGCCTACAACTCAATTAACGTCAGCTCAAAAATCTGAAGAAGTTTTATTTACTCCAACAGCTCAGCAACCCCCTACAAAGATCCCGCCTCCACCTTATGAAAATAGAATCAAAAATGGCTTGCAAAGGTTCGTACCATATTCCCAAACCAACCCATCTATTCGCCAGCTAAAACGTATCAGTTCTGGGATTTCACTGCCGCCTCATACGATTGTTGGCTTGGTAGAGACCTACATACGTCGTTGCGATTGTCAGCCGTTGGCTCTTTTTGACGTAGAAAATCTACGAAGTACTACCGATGCGTATAAACCCGAGGTTCTTTTTTCGATTCTGGCCTTGTCGCTTCGATTTTCGGATTCCAATCAAGTTCCAGGCGATTCCATGCAACTGGCACTAGAATATGCTGAAAGAACACGACAGATTGTTATGCAGAAGGTAATTGACGAGAGTGTAGAGATGTCAACCCTACAAGCCCTCTGCCTCCAGGCTTTCTTCGACATGACAAGTAAGGTGAACTCCCTTGCACAAATACAATCCAAGCTAACATAATCTAGCTGGGAACACACAACGTGCTTGGCTTAGCATAGGAATTGGCATGCGACTTATTACATCTGTGCAGATGCCTTTGAAGCCAGAATCACCTTTCGATCAGGCGGCTATCGATGAGTATCGCCGTTGTTTCTGGGGCTTCTATATGCTTGAGTGTCTCTGTAGCGATGCCCCGAAGAGTCGTTTGTCATTGCCACACGAAAAGCCGCCGTTCCCTCCGAGTCTCAGCGCCAAATCTGTGCATGGCCCTCCCACTACCCTGCGGAAGTTTGGAGACTATTCCTCGGGACAGACACAAGATAAAGGTATCATAGGGTATTCTTTCCAACTCGTGGAGCTTTGGAAAGAATCCTTACAATACGTACTTGGGTCCTTGGATTCCTCGGAGGCTCCCTGGTCCTCTGGATCTGGCTATTTTGACATGTCAGCATCAGTGATGGAGTGGGAGACATACTTATGCCAGAACCATCGCTCTGCCCATGCGATGTTCTCGCAACAATCTCCCGCCGGCCTACTGATGAGCACTAGATACTGGGGTCCCTGGCTGAACGTCCAGTTTACATACCACGGTACGCTGTGTCTCATCAATAATCCATTTTACTTGTTCGAAAAAGTGAAGGACAATGCTGGAATGGCTCCAACCTCGTTTCTTGAAGCAGCGTCCGATCTAGCGTTGCTTCATGCAAAGCACATTGCAAGACTTATCGAAACTTTGGGACACAGAAATTTTGAACCATCAGATCCATTCCTTGGGTACTGTGCGGCGGTTGCTTGTGTAACTCATTTATGGTTCTGCCACGTCGAGGAAAGAAGTACCAAAGAGCAAGCTCAGGCAAGGTTCGCTATATGTTATGGTTTTGTCGCAAAACTTGCTGGTAAATGGCCTAATGTGCAGATCATAGTGAGCACCAAATCACTGCGGATAAATCCTTCCATACACTAATATATATACAGGCAAACAATCTCGTTAGTATCAAAAAGAGAGCTCTTGGATGGAAACCGTCCTCGGCTCCTCTTTCCACAACCGTGGAAATCCCATCTTCAGATCTGACCTTGATATGGACTCTCTTATCATATCCTGTCAAGAATATACCTCAAGAGCCCAGCAAAAGCATCTTTTCTACATCATCTCTCATTAGCACAGCGACAAAAGACGTTCCAAATGCTAATTTGAGCCAAACCCCTGTTTTTGCGAATAATGTTCCTGCTGTAACATCCAACCTTGGGCAATTACCAGCACCACCATCTCCAAGTGCTCCAGAAAGTCGAAAAAGAAATGCGCAGGCCACTCAATTGGATGATGACCTGGGATGGGACTTGTTCAATGACCCTTTCACTGGCGGAAGTCAAGCTTTCGGCGATGACGCAAGCAACTGGTGGGATACGGGGAACTTGTGATACTGTACAGGTAGAATCGCAGCCGGCTCTCACCCGGATCGGGCCGGATCGGACCGTTTTACGTTGAAGTTTTTGTATGATAGGATAATAAATCGAATAAGCTTGAATCACACCCTAATATCCCCCCCCTAAGAACAAAGGTTATTTAATGGGTTTCGCTACTGAAGTAACCAGGAGACAGACAAGGAGTTTTAACCACTCAAACTCGATGAATTGGGTCCGAAGATACCTCGGAATCAAAGGTTTACATAGTTTTTCAACTTCGGATATAATCCATCGATTTTGAGTGGTTAAACCCCCCTGTTTATACCCTCTGTGGCAAGACCCATCAAATAACCTTTGTTCTTGGGGGGGGATAGTATGTCTTCTGACATTTTACAGGGGACATATGCAATCAATTTGAGATACATAATAGATAATGTGATTACAAACAGATGTTGCAGTAAAAGGCACTTATTTTATTCTTATTTATACTTGAAGGCCGACTGTGTCCCCTTTCTTCTGGTTCAAGAAACAAACATCACTTTTACATTGACCAATCAACATCTACACGGGATCTTCAAACATGCCCATCACCCGCTTCACGCTCTTCAAAATCCCTCGGGAGGAGGACTTACCACCGATGATTGAACAGTACCAAAACATGCAGCAAAGAGCTCTCAAAGTGCGTACCACCACTTCCCCCACTACCCCTCATTTTACACCCTCTTACTTTCTCCTGTCCAATTTTAAATTATTCCACCAACTTACCCATATATTATAGGACGGAAAACCATACATCCTATCAGTCGAAGCCGGACCGACACTTCCTGATCCTCGCACCCAGGGCCATACTCTGGCGGTCCGTACTGTGTTTGCTAGTCTAGAGGATATGAAGTACTATGATACGGAGTGTGAGGCGCATAAGGCGTTGAAGGCTGTGGCGGCCCCGAAGAGGGTAGGGGATGTGTTGACGGTTTATTTTGAGGATCAGGTAAAGGGGGGGAGTTTGGTGGGGTAAATGTGGAGATGGGGAAAGGAGGGGAGGGAAGGGAGGAGGAGGGAAGACGGAGCAAGGATTGATGTGGTTGTGCTTGTACTGGTTTTGGATCTGTATGTGTTTGAGTAGTGTTTGCTGTAGGTTGGTGTCGGAATGAATGGACTACGGGAGGACTCAATCAATAGGCTACAGAAGATGGTACAGGAGAAGTGAACAATGAAGCCATTCATGTAGTTAGTACAGGAGAGCGAGTCTA
>JAJCXA010000127.1:0-103002 GCA_026770245.1 Clarireedia aff. paspali H2
CGACATCGTCCGCGTCTGCATCGCGTTTGGCAGACCAGGCGTTCTTGACAACATCATCCGCATCACGTGCCGCTGTACCCAATTGTTAGTTTGCAAGATGAAGGAATTAGAAGCGCCTCAGCATACTATTTGAGAGAGGTGCTGCAAAGCTTGTGCCCATGAAGACCAGCGAAACAAAGAGGTAAATCGAAAGTTTCATCTTGTAATTTTGCACCTGGTGCATATGTTTCACATAGAATTGGATGTGAAGTGTGCTTTCGGATCGCAAGGCTCTAGTTCACTCACGGTAGTATTATATCTTACTCAAAACCTTTCAAGTCGGCGCTCTCATGCTCATAGTGGGTATAATGAAGTTGCTGCTTTAGCAAATGACTTCAGATACCCACCTAGGTATTGCATTCCGCGTAGTTGTTCTTGGAGCCCCACCAGCTTACCATTGCAGCTCTGCGGGAACGGAAATAACCCCGCATCTCTACGGAGGTACATACCCTAAGTTATATACCTCCGTACACTGCAAAACGACGCTGATACTACATCATGCATGCACGTCAAAAGTGACGATGCCCGATTCTTTCTTTCCTTAACAGAAAAATTTTCGGGGTTTCAGCGTTTCCCACTTTTTCTTTTGCAAAGACCAAACCTCTGTTTCTTCTTTGAAGAACTTTCATTCAGAGGAATGTATCTTGGGATACATATCGAGGTGCACTCCTGAATTTTGCCCAGTTTCTCCAACAAGTTTCATGTTCATCTCCAGAATGACCTCCGAATCAAAACCTTTCCTTCCTGCTGAGAATAATGGGGACTTTGATATCGAGAGTGACGACTCTTCAAGCTCCCCCTCATTAAAATCACGGCGTGTCTGGAAACAGCAATGCATCCAAATTATCCTCACGTTTTGTCTAGCAATCGCTTTAGGATTCTTCCTCGGTCACAATTCAAACCCATCATTTCCCTCCAAACCTACCTATGGAGGTCTCTTACGTCTGTACTCATTCCCTTCTATTATACGCACTAGAAGACTGATATTTGGTATATAGCTCCCAGTGGCAATGTAACTTTGATATGGGAGCATAACATGACGTTTAGTCAAGCTCCCACCGCAGAGTCCGAAGCTGCGTGGGACACATTTGTACCACCGGGCCGTGGCTTCATTCATCAGCCAGATATAGCGCCCTTTATATCGAATATCGCCGTTTTTCATCAACTTCATTGCTTCGTATGGTCTTCTTTCGCCTTCTCATCACAAACTAATATGTCTCTAGCACACTATTCTAACTGCTTACTATGCTGCCAAAGAAGAATTGGAAATTGTCCTAGCAGGCAAAGCCGAAAAGGAACGCCCAGAGCTCTATGGGGCCCACGTTGACACTGGCCATGTTCGACATTGCTTTGATTATGTTAGGAGAAGTATCATGTGTGCAGCTGATACGAACCTGGAGGTTGTTGATCCGGTGAATCACACAACGAATGGGTGGGGACAGGAAAAGACGTGTCGAGATTTTGGGGCTGTCTTTGAGTATGCAAAACGCTGGGCAAATAGTACTGATAAGGGGATCGTTACTGGTCTTCCCAGTCATACAGATCAGATCAAACTATTCTAACTTTAGACTTCTCGTTAGAAGCATCAGCAGGATATCCAACTATTTCAGACAACGGTTCTGGTCTATGGAACAGGATTTCTCATCTGGATTATTCTTAAATTCAAGCCCTTGATTTTTGACCATATTAAGGGCATATGAAGGTTATAATTTTCTCCTTCATGTTCAGGTGACTCTCGAGGAGCTTGAAAACATAGGAAGCCTCTGGAGATCAAATTCAATCGATTGTAAACATAAATAAACGATTGCAGAGGAAGAGTTCAAATTTATTCACTAATATATTATAGTCTCAGAAAATTGTTCAAAATAGCTTCAGTCAAGTAACTGATTGCATTCATGCCGATATCTAACTAACAAGAAAATCCGAAGCATTTGAGAGCCGGACATTCGGGCCCAGAGAGCCTCAACGCTCAAGAAATTGGTTGTAGCCTTATGGATGAAAAACTTCGATATCAGGATTTTCTCTCAACACAGTTCGGCCATCCGGTGTACTGATCCAGTCATATCTACCGGTTTGGTTCTATCAGATTTCGTGTTAGAATGATAGTTCATTTGATTACACTCGCATTGGTATGGTTCCACTAGAGCAACTTACCAGAATGCTTGGGTCCGTCATATTGAGCGACCGACTCCGAGCCCATTTGTCAAAGGACTCCCAATTGACACATTCGTGATCTGACCAGGCCCTCGAAGTGGGCACAGCATCGCGCCAGAACATAGTTGCCATAGTAGCATCAGCACGGCACATGGCTGCCTCACGCCAATACTCGAGGCAATGATCTGGTGGCCGTGTCAGCTAGAAGGCATACTATGAATCCGTCAAATAGATGGAACTGACCAGTATGTACGTTCTCACGTTCAAGGTCCTTACCCGTTAAGCCAGGATAATAATGGTCCAGATTTAAGTGCCTTCGTATGCGCTTAATACAATGTAGTTCGTGAAATACCGACATCTCGCCGACATAACCAGAGCCGTCCTTCAGGGCAAGTGTTGTAGTTCCCAGGTTAGCATGGTCGTGCTCCTCGTTTGTGATTCTGGTGGTCATGGGCTCCAAGATTTTAGCATACGCAGCATCTAGCTCTGGTCGCGGAGAACCCGTGAAAGGGTTATCAACCAGGGGACGAAACAAACGACGGCGCTCATACTTTATTGCACCGTCAAAGGCAGGAGCCGCTATGGTAGGGAGTTAGTTGGTACTAAATCTGAGAGATACTGAATGGAAACACACAGAAACTCAGCTTTGGACGAATACAATCTACATCAGAAACGGTGGGTGATGATATGTAAGAGCCTCTGATATAGAGAATGAGTAGGGTAATATTCGAAAGCACCAAAGTGCCGTATGCAATAATATGGCGAAATGATCGTTTCTGAGGCGGAGGGTAGTAGAATTCACCAGCATCAGACGAGCGAAGTGAACCCTCGACGTCTTGGGCCTCTACAGGTGTTTCGGACCCCAATTTTGAGTATTTTTGTAGGGTTTCCATGTTAAAGAATAATGACCATGATCTTCAGTTCTTCGTCAAGATGAATCAAGAATCAACTGTCAACAGATTTGGAAGAGTGCGTTCCGAAATACAGAAGAATGGACATAGACAGTCAGCCGGCTATTGTTGCGGAGACAAGACTTCAATAGCTTCATTCAGAGTAGTATTTTTACCTGCAATATGCAGTGTGATATGCCGCGCGTGAGAGTTTGTGAGCAGAGCTGCATGACGAATGAAGAATGGGTCGTTTGGCAAACTATACTAGATTAGTAGTGAAATGCGTGCAGATGAGAATCTTCCACCACATCTCGGTGTTTGTTCCCAAAATAGGTAAAATATCCTATGATTCTAACAACGGTGCCACTTTGATGTAACAGATTATGTGCTAAGATTGGCAGGTAACGAGTTACCTGAACGGCGTTGTTGAAATCACACCGCGCTGCATGCGTATTCACAAGGTAATCTTGCAAAACTCTCCATGGAGATATCTGAATGATTGGACATTGTAGCACCACGTATTTATAAAGATATCAAGTACAGATTCGGGGCTCCTTAATTGGGCCGAAAATGGATCGGGGATGTAATTCAGGAAGAAGTGCTAGAGGAAGAAGACGGGTTGTATTAGCATGGATGCCAAGCAATAGTCTTTCGAATATTGTCTACCCGGTTGAAAAAGACTAGTAGGTGTTTGTAAAACGAACCGGTTCTCACTTACTCAATTAATACTCTTTCTACTCCTACTTCCGTTCATCATGCCCCCCCCAAATGACGAGACCAATTTTTGGAAAGTAGCCTCCGTCGACGAGTCAGAAGATGCTTACTGGCACGCATACGAAGCAACACGACCAAACTATGCAGACGACAATTTCTTGGACATTGTGTACGACTACCACTCTTCCAAAGACTCTTCATCATTCAACATAGCCCATGATGTCGGCTGTGGATCCGGTGTCGCCGCTGCTGAGCTCGCAACACGATTTCTGCACGTCGTAGCAAGCGACAATAATGTATCATCCCTTAATTCTGCACGTCGTTTTTTGTCCCCTATTCCGCAGGACAACTCTCGGGGTCGAGAGAAGTTTTCCTTCACTCTATGTCCAGGTGAAGAATTGATCGCCCATCACGCACCACAAAGCGCAGATCTTATAGCAGCAGCTGAATGCATTCCGTTAATCGACGGAGCTGCTGCGTTGTCTTCCTTTCACACCATCCTAAAACCGGGCGGCACAGTTGCAATATGGTTTTACGCACGACCGCACTTCTCCGAGCCGGAGTATGCAAGTGCCTGTCAGCCAATTCTTGATCGTATCTTGGATTGTGCTTTTTCCAAGGTGATAAACGGGCATGGACATGAAAGGACTGAGAGTTGGAAGAAAGCAATCAGTGGTATGCTTAGCTGGTTGGACTACCTGGATTTTTTTGAGACGCCAGGCAGATGGGAGAGGGTTGTGAGACGTAAGTGGAATAGCAAGAGCACTGAAATGAGTTTTTTCACGCCGGCGGCATGTGATTTTAAACTGGAGCCGACTAGTAAGGTCACCGCTGTGGAGGAAGTGATTGAGATTGAAGATTCTCGGATGTGGGAAAAGAAATGGGACGTGAAAGGTGTTAAAGAGTTTGTTGATTACAGTTTTCCAAACATCAAGGATGTGGTGGATGAAGATGAGGAAATCAAAGGGCTCCTGGAGCAGTTAGCAGATGCGATGGGTGGGGAACAGGAGGTGAGGACTTTTACATGGCCGGTTGTGCTTATTCTCGCAACCAAATCATAGATCTTGATTATTTACCATGCAAATCCATCATGAATTCATCTTCCATAGTATTATCAAATCTAGAAAGCCCCATTTCATCGTTGCCACCAAAATCAATGTAAGTTTAGGTAGTTGTATCAGCTTCAAGATCGTATGCGGCCCGGCTATTCCCTGCTCAACCTCCATCGCCATATGCTATGCTACTCTACGATATAGAGTATTCGAGATAGAGGGTGATTTTTGACAAGTGCAACATTAGTGACTATAGTCCCCGGTCCCAGGTTCTCAGACGACTCAATAGATGGGAAGAGGCACGAGTATAGGTTCCCGATCTCATGACCAGGAAGATATCTGATCTCGAGCTCATAACTCAGTGACAATCCAACCTTATGTACAGTTAGGTCTGAATCAAAACGCGGGGAAGAGGGGTCGCATCCGATGAAATTTCTTGAGTCAACTGCTTGAAGCCACCAAAGAGAATCTTACATGCCTTCCGAGCCCAACATCTAAGAAATACCCAATGATTCCTCCGAGAAGACTTTGATGTTGAACTTGATTCAGGCAGTCAGAAGAGAAAATTTCGGCGGGGCGGAGGCGCCAGTGTAGGACTCAGTGTACGGTCAGTGTGACAGTGGTACAGTGGCTGATATTGAAGATCATATATGTACGTACGTAGGAATAGGCTGCGGCGTGGGGCCCCATGGGCCGGGTTTTCAACTTCTTGTCCCACCCACTGGGTCCCCACGAGCTTCTCAACCCACCTACTGGGTACCCAATAGGTTCCCAAGGACTGTTATATAACTAACACATGATATTAACCCCTGTTTTCCCCACTTATTTACTCTGTACTGACCCCTTGGGTCGTGGGCCGGGTTTTCATTTTCTCAGCCTGTCGGTCCAGCATATTCACTGGACTACAGGAAAACATTACGGGACAATGATCTACAGAAGGGAGACTACAGGACAAAGGATACTCGCCGAACAATAGTAATTAGCACGAGAGAAAGAGCTATATAGTTCGACTCTCACTCTCACTTAGATTAAGAACAATTAACCCGATTCAACTGACATGACTTAGTCCATAAATGTGACTGAGTTTGATGCTAAGAATCGGTCATCTCAATTTGTACCAACACAGCCTATCCAATGGGGCTCCATAAGGGTCAGCAACCCCGCCTATTGGGGCCCAACCTGGTGGGCGGGGTCCCGCCCGCTGGGCTTCCGCCGCAGCCTACGTAGGAATTCGATATCACACACAGAATTAGGTATTCGCCAAGATTAGTAATATTAAGGATATACTGAAATACCGGAATATAGTACGTTCCTAAGAGTTTAGGAATTTGAACTTCCTGATTGGGTAATTGTGAAGCTAGGAAAAGGAGCCCTGCTCCTCCCCTCTCCCCTCGGCCTGCTTTCTCTCTCCTCGGTCCGCTTTCTCCCTTAAGAAGTACTGGCACAGGCAACCAGCCAAAGGCTTTATATTCTATCGAGCATTATATTATTTCAGTATATTGCTAATATTAGTAGTATTTCAACTGAAACTGAGTATTATCAGTAGTATAGAATCTAATACTCCTTACTGGGCATATATCTTTAAGAATGCATATATATCACTAGAGTGGGACGTATGCAAAATACTGAAAATACTAAGTCCTATACTGCGAGGCGCCGTGTGCATCATGATCGCAAATACATTTGAACGGTTTCAACAAGGGATACGGTAGTATGAAGTCTAATTAGTGTGAATTCTAGGTGATAGAGGACCTTACTTTTCAGCTTCACTGCAGTGATTTTCTGGGTATATATATAGGCAAGACCTTCAGAAAATAGACACCCAGCTCAAAGGGACACAGCATATAACATAACATCACAAGGCAATCAAGATGTACTGGTGATAGTTTTACTGTACTAGTTGTGTATAGACTGCATGCAGGGTGGTAATCAAAAGAGGTGGTCTGAGGCTAGCATATCACTCACGGGAAAGGGTTATTTATACGTATACATATATTATGGCAGTGCAAAATTCGGAATGAAGTTCCTTCTGTGTTGTATCTATAATTAACTAAGTTAGTGTTTTTAGAAAACTGGCGTATATACATACGTACGTACCACTCACTCATAACCACAAGTCAAGTCAAATGATCCCTCCCCATTCCAGCTTTCCCTTTCCCATCACTGCCAGAGTTTACAATCATCGATCGCACGCATATACAACTAACTTACCAACTCCATCCATCTCATCACGCACTTACTCACTCATCCAATCCATCCATCCATCCATCCATCCATCTGCCTCTCGGTTCGGTTGCAGTCCGTCCCCCAAAAAGAGAAGAGAAGCTGCATTCCAAGTCTATTCGTAGACATCCATCCATCCCGAAGCTTGCTTGCTTCTACGGGATATATATATATATACAGTCATGGTGCTCACGAGTTACGCTCCGCTCAATGCATGTATAGCGGGCAAAAGTATAGTGATTCTCATCGAACCATTTCATTTCGACTTAGAAAGGGTATTATCCCCTCCACACATAGCATAGCACAGAATAGCCAGCACAGCAAGCAAGCAAGCAAGCACGAGAGCTCCGAGCTCCGGGCGTGGGAGCGAGGTTCCAGTCTCGGATTTCAAATGAACCACAGTAGCTGTAGTTAGTTAGTTCTTCCGCCACCTTACTTACTTATTTTACTCCCCTCCCTGCTTTCCTGCTTCTTTCTATCAACGAACGGAACGTATCGTGGATACTGACTGATATATACATACATACATATATACACTGAAATATATCCAAGTTTTCCACAGGGTGTGTGCTGTGAAGACTGACTTGTAGAAATATTGTGCGGCTTGGATGGTGTAGCGTACTGTACTGAGCAAGGCTCGCGGGATATATGGACTTATTCCTAAATATCATGTCATTGATCGATAGCATAGCTAAATAGTTAGTGTAGTATAGAATATATATATATACGCATATCGTGTCTGGAGACAATATACTGTAACAACAATCAGTCAAGCTAACCCATGTTTAGTTCTTACTATTTCTTCATTAAGTTATCCTAATATAAGCTATATTCAATAAATAATCCAATATTTGCTTTTGCCCTAAATAGAAGTGCCGGAATAATAGATTCGATATCTAGTGAAAGTGGGTATTGGTGTATGGAGGCGTATTAGTAGTTCGGCAGGTATCATCTCAGTTCTTAACTTTAACCTTAAGGTTACCTTATAATGCCTACCTATCGGGCTTTCCTGCTATGTGCGTCGACTGACACTAGCATGCAACGTCAGAGGATTCCGTAGAACCTGCTTCACTCAGATTTCTTTTTGGCGTTCCAACTTCAGCATTAGAAACATAACCCTCTGGGATGAGCATTACTTCTCGCAGAACCCACACATTTCATCCCTGATATCCATCCCCATCATGCCATTCCAATCGACCCCAATCAATCCCAATATTTTAGAAATCACAAATTTACAATCCCTCCCTCTCCTCCCTCTCCCTTTTCCTCTCCCTATCCACACCCCCATCCACACTACTAACATTATACCTCGGCCTCCTCCAATCCCCCGGGTCCCCCCCAGGTAAACACAACCCCAACCGCCAAAAATAATCCCTATGCGCAAAGAACAATTGCCACAATTTATATCTCGCTGGGATCGGGATGCCCCATCTCTTCTGCAGTTCTTCCATATTCTCACTTCCATCTGCAAATCTAAATCCATCCCTTATACCCTCTTCATGTTCTTTAACCTTAATCTTACCACTGCCTAGAGAAGAAGCAGCAGCATCCACAACCGAATCCCCCCACCAACTCTCCTCCCTCTCACCACCAGCAATACACTCACGATCCACATTCCCAAAACACAATTTCACATCCCGCACACCCGGCTGCAGCTCCGGCTTACTAATAAAGACCTCCCCCGCATGACTTCTATAACCCCATTCACTCAACGGGAGCAGCGGTACCGGATCATCCACATGAGTTACACGTCTATATCTTCTCTCTTCCCCTCTTTCCTCTCCATCCCCGTCCAACTCAAAAACCTCATCCAGCCACTCCCTCAACGCCTTATTCCCAATCCTCGGCTCTCCAAACGTAGTAACAACCGGTCGCCAGCCGCGCCCATTTAACTCTAGCGCCGCAAGGGCAGCGACGGCGCCGCCAAGAGAGTGACCGACTAGATGGAGTGTGTAGTTTGGGTATTGTTGTTTCAGAAGAGAGAGATGCGGGAGTAGGTAGGGACGGGTGTTTTTCCAGGAGGTGAGGAAGCCGCTGTGGACGGTGCAGTTGGTGCATTTTTTGGGGTGCGGTTTTCGAGTGGCAGGGTTAGGATTTGGATTGGCGGAGGAAGCTGGCTTGCGTTTGAATGGCCAGGAGAGCCAGTCTTTGAGGGAGGTGGTGTGGATGTTTGTTGATGTAGATGTGAATGTTGAAGTAGGAGTGCAGAAATCTTCGGCATCCTGCTCTGGGTCTTCAGGGTAAGGTACGTATTCTTGCGGTATGGTACTCAGGTCGATGATTGTATTCGTGATACTGTATGTTCCTCTGAATGCGACGATGATTCTTCCTTTTCCCGAGCTTTTTCCCTTTCTATTCATGTTCTCTCCTCCTTCACCTTGCCCCTCCTCCCCATGCTCCACAGCCAAAAACCCACATCCATCGCCCATCAGCACCCCCGTATGCCACGTGGTAACCAGCTCGAATCTCGGAAAATCCGCGCATCGACTCGCGCATACAAACGGTTTCTGGATCCCCGTCCCCGCAACCCCCACGCAGTACGCGATGTCGACTATGCGGGCGAATTCTTCGAGGGAGGCGAAGAGGGAGGGGGAGATGGTTTTGCTGAGGGAGGTGGAGGATGCGTGGAGAGGGTTTTGATCGACTGGGGAGGAGGAGGAGGAGCCGGCAGGAAAAGCATCTACGCCCAGGAGATGGTGGCGGCAGTCTCGCAAGAGGAAGAGGGCGAGCGAGAAGAGAAAGAAAATGACTTTGCGAACACGCGAGCGCATCTTGAAGGGATTACATACTCGAATCTAGGAGCGGGGACGAGATGGGTTGTTGGATGGATAACAGGTAAGTAGGTCGCAAGTAAATAGA
Source organism: Clarireedia aff. paspali H2 (assembly GCA_026770245.1). NCBI lineage: Eukaryota > Fungi > Ascomycota > Leotiomycetes > Helotiales > Rutstroemiaceae > Clarireedia > Clarireedia aff. paspali H2. Next base: position 9,932 of record JAJCXA010000127.1, read on the forward strand.
TAGGCCCAGGAGGCGAAGATGTGTAACTTAACAAATACAAAAGGAAAGGTTCGTCATTCGTCATTCGTCATTACTTTATTCCAGCCAGCCCCCCCAGCCCCAGTCGTCGAAGCTCGCTTTCTCGCGTTGTGAATGGATGGCAAAAGGCGGTGACCCCGGATTTTCTGAAAAAGTGGCTATGCCTATTTTGTTTGGTCCTATCACCGATTGCTGTCAAGCGTCAAGCGTCAAGCGTCAAGCACATATCAGGTTGGCCCTGACTTATAGATCAAGTATATCTTCACTTTTCCCAATCACAGTAGGAAAATCATCTCATCACATTGAAATAATCAAAGAATATCATTTGAGTAGGTTCAAAGTTCAATGTAAACGTGCTACATCGCTGTATTCATTGCATCGCTTGCTTGTTGTATTATATCTGGCCACCTCATCGCCGAAGTGATAATTATCCAATTCAATCGCTCAGCCTAGAGCTAAATGTCCACACAATGTAATTGTTCGTCGCCCACCCCTCAAAATGCTATACCATGTCTGTTTCCCATTCCCCGTTCACCGTTCACCGTTCCCCAAACCCTAAAAACCCCTCCTCCCAAACATTATTTCATACATAAGCCTCCAAATAATAAGTCCTTCCCTTCCCCAATTCATGATCCATTTCCGTTCTTTCTTGACTCCATATCATTATACAGGAATGCTCTCTCAAAACTCCATATCGCCCGCCATATAACCTATGTAAAATGTTATGTGGGGGAAAAAAAAAAACAAAGGAATCATAACGCCATATCGTCCCGAACCCACATACACCATGCTTCCAACCAACCAATTTTCTTTGGTTCCCAAGTTATATCCTATCGCTTTCGTAAAACAACGCCATTTTAGAACAAGTGTCCCACCTGTTCCCGCTAAACTCGCTAAGTGGAATATGTAAATGCATGCATGTAAAGAATGAAAATCATGAATGAGAAAAAGAACACCGAGAATAATGCAAAACCTCCTCAAACCCGCCTGAAATGTTCAACAATGACCTTCTCGATGTCGAAGACCTTGTATGGTTTGGCTAGGAAACCCCGCATACCAGCCTCCCTCGATCGTGTCGAACAATCATCAGTAATATCAGCAGTAACGGCGATAATCGTCGCACTTTGTTTAGACTCCTTGGCGAGGTTCAATATCTCCCTGGTGGCCTCATACCCATCCATAGTAGGCATCCATATATCCATTAGTATGATATTGAAATGGGATTCGACTGGCTTTAACAATGACTCCTTGTAAGACTGAACGGCATCAGCACCATCGAATGCGAGAGTGATGTTCTCGGCATTGTAGCCAAGTTTGGTGAGAGCGGTAAAAATGAATCGGCGATTGATGGCATTGTCTTCTGCCACCAAGAAATTCAATGGATATTCTTTGGCAAGGTTGGAATTGTGAATTTGTCGTCGACCGAGTTTCGATGGGCTGGCTGGAAAAGGAGAAACCGAACTACTTGCTGAAGAAAGAGTGACCTGTGATATGGGTGCATGGTTAGGAGTTGCGCCTATGAGTGGTGTGGCCGCTCCTATTGGATCCGTAGCGAAGATAGGGAGGCGTATCAGGAATTCCGATCCTTTGGTAGGACCTTCTGTTGCTGAACGCTCTAGAGTAACATCACCGCCAAAGTTTTTCCTGACATGGGCTTTGGCGTTGAAGAGACTCAGACCCAATCCATCCTTTGGCCGTTTAATCGTGGCATTCTCCTGGAAATGCGGTTGAAATAACCTCAGTCTAGACTCTTCCGTGATACCACAACCGGTGTCCACTACCCATATTTCCACCATTTGCAGTTTCTGATTAAGCTTTACAGTTATCGTAATGCTACCCCCATCAGTAAATTTGATGGCATTGTCGATGACTTTGGATATAGCAAAGTGTAAATGCTGCTCCTCGGTGAGAATAGCTTCAGGGACATTGGGCTCAATCACCAGATGTATTGTGCGGTCTCGAGACTCTCCTCTGAGCCCTTGTGTTTTGATCTCGATTATCTCGCCATGCTCTGTCATAGTACGGTGCTCGCTCATTGGGCGGTCGGTCTTCAGAGCATCATTGACAAGATTCCGCATAAACTCCCGAGTAACAAGGCGCTGGTTTGCTGAACCAATTGACGCGGGAGAGATGATGGGACTCGCTTTCGAATTGTATGTAATCGCTTCCGACATCACTTGGATTCCCGATGTAATCCTTGTAAATGTAGATAGCTCATTCATACCTGGATCTGAGAAATTTGCCGAGATGACTGTCGAATCGATACTGCAACATGGCGCTTCACAATCCTGTTCCGCAACGCTAATCTTACGCTTCAACGGGGGACCTGGACAGAAATCGAGATCCTCGGAACGACTTCGCTTCTTCGTAATCGTTGAAGATGATTGAGGCGGCAGTGCTGGTAGCCGCGTCTCTCTTGGAATTGATGATTCCTGTATGCTGGATGAAAATGATTTCTTGCCATCATTGTCTTCGGGTGTCGGGGGAGCCTCTGGCATCTGCATGTTAAGGTCATACGCATGGACAACGTTATCGGCCGCTTCCACCGCCCTCCTCGAGCTGTCTATAGAGGTAGTATGAGTACTGTAATTCAACGTAGTAGTTAATTAGAAAGATCGCTTACCTTGTACGATCTCGATGTTGGCCTTCAGGTCTTGGAAGACGGAGCGAACTCGATCGTTCTGTTGCTCGGCCATAGCTTCCACGACCGTCGAGTACATGATATCCAACATTCCGATCACGCCTTGCATAGGTGTCCTAAGCTCATGCGACAAGCTACGTGCGTAAGGTTTTAGAGATTGCGAGGCTGCGATAGCGGCAAGGGGGATTATTTTTGCAGCAGTCAATTCCGAGGCGTCTCCTTCCTCTTTGGCAAAACCGCGTCCTTGAATAATGCGTTCGAGGATCATGTCCTCCAAAGAATGCATAAACATCTCGATATAGCTCCAGCCTAGTTGCTTCTTGCGAGCGCCCTCTGTTGACCATATCAGGGCGAAATGAGCAAAGCACTTGTCTTCGAGCATCAGCGGTACGCCTATGAAAGCCTCGGATGGACCCCACGGCATGATATTTGGATTGTTTGGGGTGACCTCGGATAACCTTTCCGGCACAATGAAGACTTTGTCGTATTTCATATAGGCGCAGGGGGTTCCGAAGGCAGTATATCGATAATCCCTTTTCAGTTCTTTCACTTCACCACTCTCCATGTAAAAGGCTACCCCCATGAGACATGAGCCCTCTTCTCCCAGTTCCGGCATTTCAATGGCACTGTCCTGATCGTCAACCAACATTCGCTTGGCCACTAATCCACATTGTGCGCCGGTAATATCACACATCTCCTCCAGTAGAATGGCCCAGAAGTCGTGCGTCGAGGCCTTTCGTAATCGAGTTTTTAAATTGACAAGGCGCTCCGACGCGTTACTTTCCGCTGTCGGGAAGTATTGCTCCAAGACTTTCCGGAAGCCATCATCACCACTGTGTAATATCGAGTCTTCTGTAAAGTCCGGCAAGCAGAGGGTTTGTCTGTCCAGTAAACCCTCTGATCCGTGGTCCGTTCCCTCTGAAGCCTCCGTCATTTCCCCCCTTAGCTTTCGTAGGATACCGTCCTTGGTCGCTTTCTTCGCACCCGTATATCTGGTCCTTTGCCGATGAGGCCTGAATATCCTTGGTGAGGCACAGAGACCTCCCTTAAAGACCTGGCGATGATATCGTGTCTCTTGCATTGATCGTAGCTGCGAATAGAAGGTGGCGATTGCGTCAACCATTGGTCAAGTCGATCGCAAACTTTTGTGCGGGGGTGGGGGGAAGTTTGAAGTACAGGTTGTGGGTGTGGTTGTGGGTGTGGTTGTGGTTGTGGTTGTTGTTGTGGTTGTTGTTCTCGTTGTCGTCGTCGTCGTTGTCCGTCTTTGTCAATCGACCGCTGATTGTGTTGTTGTATAGTACCAAGCATCAAGTCGCAGGAGCACTCGCATTTCCTAAGTTTCCGGCTTGAAATTGCACACTCACCCAGCAGTGGGGCTGGGGTGGATCAAGCAACGTGAATTCTTGGGATAAATGATGACTTGATGATCCAGGCGTGCAGCAGAAACCCGGGACTGGGGATCAGCAACAGCAGTGATCCGAGTTCTAGATGTGTTCGATGACAAGATGAGAGGCTAATGCTAGTGCTGTAGACTAGGACGAATGATTGGAAGAGGGATGAACCTTGCGAGTGGCAGGAGATGGAAGACGGTTCGTGTGTGATTCCAGCAAACTTTGGTTGACGATCGGAATCTGGACACCGGTTGGTCCAAGAGCACCTCATTGATCTGGGCTTTGCCGACCTGGCGAGACTTTGTCTCTCTGTCATGGACCCAGAATAGTTTGCCTCTCTGTCATGGACCCAAAATACTTTAAAAGTTTTTTGGGTTTTTTTCTGGGATTTTTCTGGGATTTTTTGGGGAGAGGATTTTTTGTTTTTTCCCCCCCTCGGCCCAATAAAGCTACACCCGACGCAGTAGCAGGAGTCAAGTAGAGGGTGAAGCTACACGGGAGATACGGCAGGAGAGGAGAGAATGACAGAGAAGGAGAGAGAGAGGGAGGGGGAGGGAGAGAGAGAGAGTCTTGGGACGTCGTAGTCGCAGTGAGCGTAGTGAGTGGGTGGAGGTGGAGGTGGAGGTAAGAAGCAAGAGGTCAGAGGTCAGAGGTCAAAGGCAGGTAAGAGTATCCAGTAGCACAGTACGAAGTACAGTAAGAGGCAAGGCACGATGAAAGATCTGGCCCGGCCGAATCGCAGGTGGTGGAGCAATGGAGCAATGGAGCAATGGAGCAGAGTCGAGTTGTGGAGCAGCAGTGCAGCAGAGCAGAGCAGCAGAGCAGAGTTGTGGAGCTGTGGAGCTGGAGCTGTGGACCCATCGCCGAAAGAGTGGATCCAGGGCGTTAGAAGCACGCCGAGCAAGCCCCCCCGGAAGATCTGCTCCTCCCTACACTGCTCTGCTTACCTGAGCCGTCGTCGCTTTTGCAAAGGACTTGGTGCGATTGACCATCTGCCATTTGCCATTTGCCATCTGCGTTTCGCATTTTCCATCCCATCTTCCATACATAAATCCTGCATAAGTGTACAGTACAAACCGTGTTCGCTTTGGTCTTTGGTTCCCTGGGACGAGGAGGTAGATTCTTCTAATAGTAAATGGAAGCCGAGCGAACGAACGAAGGGTTGGAACTAAATAAAGACTTCTGTGGCCTTGTTGCGACGGCGGCCAAGCGCAGAAAAGGGGGGAATATCCGTGGTGCTTGATGCTTGGTGCTTCCTACTTTCTACTTGCTGCTTCCTACTTTCTACTTGCTGCTTCCTACTTTCTACTTCCTACTTTCTAATTCCTGCTTTCTGCTTTCTACTTTCTGCTTTCTACTTTCTATTTTCTATTTTCTACTTTCTGCTTTCTGCTTTCTACTTTCTATTTTCTACTTTCTGCTTTCTGCTTTCTGCTTTCTACTTCTTACTTTCTACTTTCTGCTTTCTACTTTCTGCTTTCTACTTTCTACTTTCTACTTTCTACTTCCTGCTTCCTGCTTCCTCCTTTCTACTTCCTACTTCCTGCTTCCTACTTCCCACTTCCTACTTCCTACTTCCCTCGGCTCGTGTGGGCGCCCGCGGCCTGGCTTTTATTGAAAAGGGAAGCGCAAACCCTCCCCTCAATTGCGGCTGGAATGCTTGGTTTGATATGTTCCTTTGCTTCGTATAGAACGAAAGTATAGATAGGCAAGTAGGTAGTAGGTAGTAGGTACAGTACAGTCCAGTCAACCCGCCGCCTTTTCTCCACACCCACAGTCCCAGTCTTCCCAGTCCCATTCCATTACCAAATGCAAATGCTGGACAGGCACCTCGTACCACCGAACGTAATAAGGTTGATCGATCCGCTCAGCAATAACTAGGGAATAGGAGGCATGAACGCAACATGATTGGTCATAATTAATCAAACTGCCGCAGGAAAAAGAAAAAGAAAAGGCTCAATCAGAGTGTGTTCATTGTGCTCCGCAAGGCTGCTTGCATTTTTTCCCCCCATTCCATTACCCTTGTCCATGTCCAGATGTTCATCACCCAAAGATCTAGAACGATCTGTTACACTGTTGGTGCCTCTTTCTCTCCTTACTCCCTCCTTTACCTCTTGTGCCTCTCACGCCTCTTTCTCCCACAACTCTCCCACAACTCTTCAAAGTAATTCATCCTATTCGTCCTAAATTCCCCCTCCCCCCCCTAAACAAACACATCGCTTCCGATTTTGTCCTGCGCATAAATCCTACTTATGGATTTTTAGATATTTTACCATACTTTACACACTTTACACAGAAAGCGTCTGTGTCTGTGTCTGTGTCTGTGTGTCTGTGTCCGTGTGTCTGTGTGTCGGTTCCTGTGTGTCTGTTCCTTTTTGTGCACACTTTTCAATCTTACGCAATTTTCCCACTCACCAACATTCCGTGCCGTCTGACCCAGCTCAAAATCCATGACAAGATCCCGACAAAGCATTGATCTGCGATCTTGGATACTGTACTGTAAGTAAAGTAAGACTGAGCCAGCAGCAGCCCGTGAAGTACCATTGTAAGATGAGGTAAGATTAACGAATTCGAAAGGATTTCGCTCCTCTTTTCTATGACTTAATCATTCCATGACTTAATCATTTCATGACTTAATCATTCTATGCCTATGCAATTACAAACTACCATACTTGTATGATACCTCGTCCCCAATTTAACCCAGTCGTGCCAGTCATGCCAGTCGTGAATTTTCTGGCCGTGATCTGGGCTGGACTGGGCTGGACTGGCACGACTGGCACGACTGGCACGACTGGCACGACTGGCACGCCAACAATTATTCATCACCAACCTCGCTGGAAATGGCTCACAGCTTCGGCCTATTCTGCTATGAGCGCCAAGTATAAAAAATCCTTACCGGTGTACGTACAGGATACAACCCGCTGTACGGACATGGAGATACAGACCAAAAAAAAAAATACTTTACAGCCGGAGGTAGCTCCAGCGGAGGTAACTCCGACAGTGTACTTGTACAATGCAATGCTGTCTGCCGAGTTTGCCTTCTGCGCCTTTCCATTTGCTAAGCACCATGCCACTGCACCTGAGGAAGTAGGTGGCTTGCCGGCCTTCAAGTAGAACTAGGGTTAAAGTATGTACAATGTATTGCTCGTGGATAATACCTTTCCCATATGCCATATAGTTCGGGCGCCGACGGCAGCTACAATCCCCCCGCGTCTCGATTTGCGCGGTTCAAGAGATGTCTTGAACTCTTTTCCTTCCCTTCGTTCGTTCATTCGTTCCTCCCATTTTCTTATTTCCCTTCGAATGTAGAGGCTCCTTTTCTTATTTCCCTTCGAATGTCGAGGCTCCTTATGGAGAGACAGTTCGCATCATTTCCATTCCTCATCCTAGAGGAAAGGAATGTGTAGCTATTCTAGCCGTCGAAAACGCCATCTCATCATTTGATATCGATTGGGATTCAATGATTCGATCCACTCTCTTCATTCAAGGTTCTCCTCCAGCCTCAAGAAACCTTAAAAGAGTATCTGAGCTTACTACCCACTACCGGCCGGTTCTCTTTCTGGTTGTCCAAGTGTAGCTGCCCGCTTCCTATTGGTTGTTCTTTATTGATCTCATGCTCGCCGGAGCCACAATGACAGGCTTATAACGGCGGGACAGCTTGGAGTCATCAGGAATGGATTGCTAGTGCTTTACAGTAATCCCGAGTTCCCCCCCTCGAACTTTCAAAGGAAAAAAGGGACGTTACCTCAACCCAAAAATGTGTTCCACTCACTGTCTGTTTCAGTATGCGCAGTGTATACTTGTATGAAAGCATAATGATATGCATGCGATCTAGCACGAGCTGAAAAATACACCAAAAGTCCATTACGTAGGTACGTCGCCAACCTTTCTGATACGCATTCAGCCAGCTACTGTTTCCATCAGATGCTATGCCATGCACGCTTGTCTTCCCGTGAATTGTTTCAGAGCACAGTTCCATGCCCGCAATGATCTTCGATACAATTCGACGATCCGGAACCCGCGATCCCACTTGGGACGATGCTGCATGCTCGTCACATTCACGCCTTCTAGCCACACAATATATATATATTCTTCTTTTATTCAGGGTCCCTTTGTTCAAGCATAACTCTCGACCTCTCTCCGGTGGATCCTGTGGAGTGCATAACTATATGCAAACTGATCATGAACAGTGCAAAAATCTAAGTGAAATGTCTACGAAGAACTGCAACAATAGCACAATTACTTGCAGGAACTTATTATTGCTGCCACTAATCGCACAAGTGAAATGCAGACACAAGCAGGAGAGAAATATTAGCTCCAGAAAGTTATGCCTCAGGTGTAAAATCAAGCAATAGTCCTTATCAGGCAGCAAAGGCGGTGAAGGCATTTCTGCGACTTTTATCGTGATCACTCCGATTAGCAGTACCCAAAATTCGAAGACAGTGCTATTCTTGGGGCACCCGAGGAGCAGAGCTTTTGTAACAAAGCCAGATATCAAAATGCTACTCAAAACCTATAGTAATCCAATCCATTTCATTCCCGCTTCCCAGTCATGTCTATTCGCGTTCTCCTTCGCGAGTATGATCGATCAATCGCGCTAGTGACATCCACGCATACCCTCATCTTCCGCCATTTCCCTTCCACCAACGAGTTCAGGGCCAATGGCTCCTTCGCCTCGGTGCATTCAATACCGTCGCGCACATCCGCAGATGCAAAGTCGGCTCCGAAATGTATGGTAGAGTTCGCAGATGTTGATACGGTTGACTTGAGCGATTACCGGACTCTGAGTCCCATGCCTGTTTATGGCACCCTTGGCCTAATTACTATAGACGGCGACATCTTCCTATGTGTCGTCACTGGTACGACGAGGGCGGCTACCGTAAGGCCGTGGGAAACAGTTGAGAAGATCTTGGCCGTGGAGTTCCATTGCTTGAATAATGCCAAATACGACAATACCTTCACCGAGGGCTTGGATCCATACTCCGTCGAGGATACATACGGACAGAATCTAAGCCGGAGAGATCCAATCGACGAGCACCCATGTCTCGAGTTACAGAAGTTGCTGAGCAATGGCAGCTTTTACTACAGCACGGATTTCGATCTCACAAATCGATTGCAAGACCGGTAAGCGGAGTTGCTGCATGCCCAATCCAATCTCGAGCACTAGTTGAACACATATCGAGCATTGAGTTTTACCTGGGCATTGAGCTTATTCATCTTAGATCTACGGAAGCTGCGTCATTCGATATCGACAATCTCGATGACTCGTTCCTCTGGAACTCGTACATGATTAGCCCATTAAGCAAGTTTCGGTCTCGTCTTGTGCCGCATGAAAGGGAGGCTTTGGATAAGTCCAGAATTCTCACGTCCGCTATCAGAGGATTTGTCGGTACAGTAATAATACCTCCGTCCTCAGCACCCCTACGGAGCTCTGGGATTGGGTTGCCATCTTCTCTGACCTTAATCTCCCGATTGTCTTGTCGACGGGCAGGCACACGTTTCAACAGTCGAGGAATTGATGATGATGGGAATGTAGCCAACTTTGTCGAGTCGGAAACCATCTATTGGAGCCCCTCAGCAAATACCCAGTACTCGGCTGAACAGCCAAATGAAAAGCCGGCTGGATTGTGCTTTTCGTATGCTCAAGTGAGAGGGTCTGTGCCTCTGTTCTGGGAACAGGCCCCTGGGTTAATACCTGGACAACAAAAGATCACTATCACCAGATCTGCCGAGGGAACCCAGCCGGCTTTTGACAAGCATTTTGAGGAGTTGGAGCAAAACTATGGTGCCGTTCATGTGGTAAACCTGCTCAGCGAAACCAAGCCAGGTGAAGCGGAGCTGACAAAACTTTATCGACTTGGAGTTCGTTACTCATCCCTGAATCGGACGGGAGAGAATGGCTCCAAAGATCATCAGCTCCTTAGAGAAACGGAGTATGATTTCCATGCGGAGACAAAAGGTCCCTCGGGATACGAGGCGGCTAGTATGATTCGCAAAATCATCGAGCGGTCAGCTGAGGGCTTTGCTTATTATCTGTCAGAAGAGATTGATGATTCCTCTGAAGAAATGCGTGGAGCTCAAAGTCGAAGAACAGTTGTCGTATTACAACAAGGGGTGTTCCGTACCAACTGTCTAGACTGCCTCGACCGGACCAATTTAATTCAAACCATAATATCTCAAATGGCCATAGAATCATTCCTTATTCACCGGGGAGAGAGAGCGGCTTCGGATTTCTGGATGCGCCACTCTACGTTGTGGGCTGACAATGGCGACGCTTTGTCCAGAATCTATGCCGGCACAGGAGCTCTAAAGTCATCATTCACGAGACATGGTAAGATGTCTCTTGCCGGTGCGATTGCGGATGCACGCAAGAGTGCTACGCGATTATACATTAATAATTTCGCCGACAAAGGCCGTCAAAACACAATTGATGTGCTTTTGGGCCGGCTCGTCGGATACAGTACGCCGGTTCATCTATTTGATCCGATCAATGACTATGTAAATGCCGAGCTCAACAAACGAAGTGCAGAATTTCAATCTTCCGAGGTCATTAACATGTATGATACCCCCCGCCCACGAAATATCTGATAATATCTTGCTAACTCAAAACTTCAAGATGGACTGGGAGTTTTAATCTCAATGGGCGCACCCAGGGAGTGGAAGAAGATTTATCGGCATGGCTATGTCCTGCCATCGACCCATCACAGCAACATCCTGAAATTGTAGCAGTGGGCTTCCAAGAAATAGTCGAGCTGAGTCCACAACAAATCATGAACAGCGATCCGACCAGGAAGCAGGCTTGGGAGAAGGCGGTTCGAAGAACACTTAACAGCAACGCCCGTGCTGCGGGCTGCGATGCTTCTGATCAATATGTCCTTCTACGAAGTGGTCAGTTGGTAGGAGCTGCGTTGTGTGTCTTCGTCAAAGCCTCCGTACTTCCCAAAATCAAGAACGTGGAAGGCAGTGTTAAGAAGACTGGAATGTCTGGAATAGCTGGAAATAAAGGCGCTGTTTCTATTCGCATGGATTATGCAAATACTCAGATATGTTTTGTCACTGCTCATTTGGCGGCAGGCTTTAGTAATTACGAGGAACGAAATCGAGATTATCGCACCATTTGCAATGGGTTGAGATTTCAGAGGAATCGTGGCATTGATGACCATGGTAGGTGGCTCCACGTTTGCAGTAGCTCTGAGCTAATGAGTTGGCAGATACCGTCATTTGGATGGGTGATTTCAACTATCGGATAGGACTTGGTTCGGAACGTGTATGTGTTCCCATAAAATGAGACCGTTCTGGACTAAACCGATTTCTAGGCTAAACAGCTCATCAAAGTGGGAGATCTAGATACTCTCTATGAGAATGACCAAGTATGTGGCCATGCCTCTATAGTGGACTATGAGCTAACTCAAGCAAACAGCTGAACCTGCAGATGGTGGCCGGCTTAACCTTTAAATATTATTCAGAAGCAAGGATCACTTTTATGCCAACGTATAAATTCGATATTGGCACAGATACTTATGACACTTCGTGAGTCCATACGAATCCTAATCGTATCCTTCCGTTTTATGTAAAATCTATGCTCATACGCATCACAGCGAGAAAGCCCGGATTCCAGCATGGACGGATCGAATTTTACGCAAAGGTACAAATCTTCGACAAGTCCACTACAATACTGCACCACTCAAATTCTCCGACCATCGTCCTGTTTATGCAACCTTCCTTTGCACAGTGAGCATTATCAACGAGGCAGTCCGAGAATCTTTGAGTCGTAGCATTTATGAGCAACGCCGCAAACAAATCGGTGGCGCAACTGCTAGTGCTCATGGAGATGCAACCGATGAAGAGGATCTAATCGGTTTCGAATCCATCGAGCCCGGCCTCCCACCCGCGAGTTCCGACCAAAGAAAGTGGTGGCTAGACAATGGCCAACCCGCCAGATCAACCATCAACCCTCCTCAAAACGGCGCAATCCCCAATCCTAACCGACCATCTAACCCCTTTACTCCCACCGATGAACCGGACTGGGTTACCGTTCCTCGCATGTCTTCCACACGCACTAGTTCCCAGGCTTCTATCGCGAGTTCCTCCCATACCACTATCTCAAATGATGTCGCACGAAACGGTATCACAAGGAAACTGCCCCCTCCGTTCGAAGGTCAGGGCTCGCTTTCCAGAAGCGCGTCTCTGAAACCGGTGGAGAGTAAGAAATTCGTTCTTCCCCCGCCTTCAGCATCGCAATTGGGTAGACGCGGTTCTAGTGATACAACCACTTCCTCGACTTCCATATCGAGAAAACCGGTTCCACCGCCTATAGCGCGCAAGCCTGTGCATCTTGCTTCTGCGTCACCAGCGCTGTCGAGTGTTTCGCTACCGTCGCGGCCGCAGTCGGTGGTGGGAAAGGTGGATCATACGGGGTTTTTGCCGCCGCCGAGACGGGCGACAACGATGAAGGTGGAGAGGGAGAGGGAAGGGAGGAGTTTGGAACCCCCGCCGCCACCACAAGCGAGGAGGTCGGGGAAGGGGATAGGAGAGAGGTATACGGATAGGGAAGATGGGGATGGGGCTGGGGGGAAGTTGGAGAGGTATAGGGATGAGGTGGTGGGGGAGGAGAAGGATAAGGATAAGGAGAAGAAACCTGGTTTGCCGCCTAGACCGGTGGATCTTTTGGGGGATAGTGGGGATATGGATAAGGATTTGGGGGCGGGGTGGGAGGCGTTGAGGCCGATGGGGTAGGATTGAGGATGAAGAAGGGGTTGGAGAGGTAGATGAAGCAAGAATGGGGAATAAGACATAGAGAAAGGAGGAATGATGAGGGAGAGAGGAGAGAGGAGAGAGAAGTAGCAAGAGAAGAGAAAAAGAGGACAATGTCCTACTAAGAGCGAGATTTTAATTTAGATAAAATAGAAGTTATTAAATTAACAAGTATAGTAACAATGTGAATAAATTGGGTATCAAATATAAATAACGTTGAGTTTGTTATACTCCGATTCTAATTCTGATCATGAGTGTTTTAAATAGATATTCTACACAAGTTATTTGATTTGATTTGATCTTGGGTGTAAATAAAAAAAACAAGTATATATCTTGTAAAAGCTTCGTATATACATCTCATCTCATCTCATCTTCTCTTATCTTGTGAGAATAATTCTTTCTCTCTCTCTATATCTATCTGCGAATCTCCAACAGATATCTAATCTTACAACTTCGCAGTTTCCTTCTCCTTGACGACGAATTCAACTTTATTCGTGCAGGTGCCTACGCCTTCCAGACCTACCTCTACTACGTCGCCGTCTTTGAGCCAGAGAGGGGGTTTGCGGCCCATGCCTACGCCTTGAGGACTAGATGGGAGGAGAGAGGGTTAGTTTCGTGGTTGTGTGGTTGGGATGTGATGGGAGGAAGGAGGTGGGGGGGAGGGGGTTGGAGGAGGAGGAGTAGAGAGAGATGGAAAGAGGAAACTGAAAAACAAAAAGAAACAAATGCTATACAAACAATAGAACAATAGCCAAGAAAGAAAAAAACTCACGTCCCGGTAAAAATCACATCCCCCGGCATCAACGTCGTCCCTCGACTCAAAAACGCAATCGTCTCCGCCACCCCAAAAATCATATCCCGCGTCGAACTCTCCTGCATCACCTCCCCATTAACCTTCGTCCAGATGCGCAAGCTCTGCGGATCCTTAATCAAATCCGCGCTCACAATCCCCGGCCCATACGGTGCCCATCCATCAAAGCCCTTCCCGAGAGCCCACTGTCCGCCGCCGCGTGTGAGCTGCCATTCGCGATGGGAGACGTCGTTTCCGACGGCGTAGCCGAGCACGTAGGAAAGTGCGCTGGAGGCGGAGACGTTGTGGCAGGGACGGGAGATTATGGCAACGAGCTCGCATTCGTAGTCGAGACCGGGGGCCTCGAGGGCGGGGGAAGGAATGGGGATGGCGGAGGTGGGACCACTGAGGGAGGTGCTGGGTTTGTACTGAGGGAGAGGTTAGTGGTGATTGACAAGGGATGAGGGAAGGGAAGAGGGAGGGAGCGGACTTACGAATAGAACTGGGTATTTGGGAATGGGCATGTTGGACTAGCAATTACTCAATACGTCAGTATCACCCCTCTTATCTTCTTCATCTCATCTAGTCCGCCAATCCAACCCAACCCTCTCGCTCCCTTACAAATTTCTAATTTCTTAGACTACACACAATATTACATACCTCCTTAGCATGCTGTTCATAATTCAACCCCAGACACCTCACCGTCTTCACATCCTCGATCGCAAGCGGCGCTAGCAGCAATTGAATATTGAGTATCTGATCCGTGATATGGTGTTGTCCGAAGATATCACCCGTAATCACTCTTGCTTGCTTCGCTTTCGAGATGTCGAATTCGTTGGGAGGGAGGATGGCGTCGCCGTAGTGGGTTTGGCCCGAAGGGGCGAGGAAGCGGACCAGGCGCTGCGCAGGGGAGGGAAAGAAGATTAGTTAGATGAATGAGAGAGGGAGGGTTAGGGAGCAAGAGAAGGGGGAATTGAGGAGAGGATTGGAGCGATGAGAGGAAAAGGAAGCTTACAGAGAATGAAGCGGGCATCGCGGAATAGTCAATTGATGAATACGAGTGTGTGATTTTGCGAATCAATTATCTATACATTGGAAGAACAGGATGTATGTGGATAGATAAGTCAACAGAAGCCGTGAAGTTGCCGGCAAGTCGATGCTCATTGCTCAAGCTCTCGCAGCGGGGCATGGAGATAAGAATGTTACGGCACATATTCTATCTACCGAGGGACAAACGGAACCGTTGCAGGGTGACGGAGTTGATTTTATGCCTGAGGCGTGATTTTACCTCTGACGGAAAAGGACCACACCAAGTCGAAGACTATCCTATGGTAGGCAATTTATAACAAAATGATTTTAAGATTTTGGCTTATCACTTATCATGAGCTCGAAAGAGAATCCTAACGGTAAGTTGGTGAAATAGTGATATGTAAGAGTTTTGGTATTTAAAATATCCGTGACAATTGCCCAACAACGAACTCTTTCATGCAGCGTGAACCGGGTGTTTAGCTCAGGGGAAATCGAACCAGCCAAAAGATTGGCGAGCTGCTTTCCGACTTCAGCGTAAACCAAGCATAGCAAATGAAATAGCAAAAAAACATTTAATAATCATTGTCCTTTTTCAACACAGCATCATTCCTCCCTCTCGTGTGAATAGTATGCCTCCCTTTATTAATAGTATCCAGCTGTTCCAAACTCTGAAACTCCGGCTGCTTCTGCGAATTCCATCCTTGGACAAGAAGAGTCAATTTCTCTCTCGCCTCGTAGTAAACAGCAGTTAGCCAAATTGGAATATCAACCGAAATGATGTCCTCCTTACTTAGATACCGAGTTACGTCGTTAGGATATTGGTAGATGTTGTTAGTGTCAGGCTTGCGGTAGCTGCGAAGGGACATGCGAATACGGCCGTGGGTCTCGATGTAAGTGTTGGTGCCGAGAACTAGGATTGGTGTGACTTCGGATGTGGTTGCATTTAATTCTTGTAAATAGCAGAAGAGTTCGATGTCGTCATGGGCCTTGGCCCGAACCCAAAGACGTGTAGTTGCATGTTCGACGAGGTCGACTGCTTTGTCGAATGTCATGGAGAAAGAAACGGTTCCTTCCGCATTGGAATCGTAGGTGACCGAAGAGGGTTCATTATGAGGATTGGGAGACATGGTTTCGTTAGAAGCGCAAGGTAATATCTTACCATCTCATGCCATTTCAATGGAATTCGGTCTCGGGGTGGTTGAGTATGTTCTCATGTCCGGGATTCAACACGGAGAGTCGAGTTGACCACGCGGAGTCTTTTCCAAGTCGTTGTCTCCATCATTCAAATATTTTTGGAAGAACTTGTGCAGATCACCAGCAGGTTCCGGGGATAGTAATCACGCCATTCGTGAGTGCTGTGGGTGCGTAGCCATTCATTTGGAGTCTGAAATCTTTTTCAGCCTTGAAATGTCCCAAGAGTATGCGACGACTAGTTAGCCCAAGAACCAACAGCATACACAGGAAGGTTCTCATAAATATTCTAAGCAGGCCTCCCTCAACATCAGCAGGGGAAGCACGGGTAGACTCTGTGCGTGGCATTATGGATATAGAAGGTATTTTTGATCGGTCTAACCTCCCTGCGCATTCATATGATTTTGTGGGTAGGTAGAAACGGGCGCTGTGGATATGCAGTGTACCTACCAACTCTGGTGACCTGCTCCAAGTCTCAGCACAAGTACAAGATTGTCTCGACTCTCTAGAGAGTGGAACTAGAAAGTAGAATCGGCAGTCAATATATATCACCCTTCCAACACTCATTGGACATGGGAAGCTCGGATGTAGTACAGCATCCAAGAGGTCATAATGGAGACCGTTAAGTCTTCGCGATGCGTGTAATGTGCCGCAGATACCTACTTGGAAGCATGGCTTACCATTGGCATTCCTTGCGCCGGGGTTGCTCTCATCGTAAGACTAGATGGTCGCACAAATGATATCTTATGCCTGTATCTAAGCCTCAAGATGGGGTCGTCCCTCGATGGACCTGGTATATGAACTTTATCGTTGATAGCAATGTTGCAACTCACTGTCTGTCCTACCCGCTCCTGTGAGTCGTTCACGGCTTCTTGGTCATTCTGCTGAGGCATTATAGAGACTTCTGAATCAAGGCATCTCTTCAGTCGACTGTCTTACTACAAGTCTTCAATTACGAGAGAAAAAAGTATGCAATCCAAATAAAGGCAGTGAGCTATCAGAATTTCTACAGTTGCAGATGAAAGATCAGTGGCATGCAGGGGTCCCTCGGCATTTGTGCGGACGGGGCCGCGGCCGCGGCCCCGCACACCTCCAATCATGGCATCATTTATTTCTTGCAACTTGAAGCTCTGTTTGTTCAAACAAACAACCTTGTCAAGGACAACACCACACCAAATCATGGTGAGATATTCAGGGCTTCAGAAAGAAGTCCTAGGTCTCTATCGCAGATGCCTGCGAGAAAGCAGGAAGAAGCCCGTTGTAAGTAATGCCCAATGGAATGGAGGGGCAGCTATTGACTTGATTGTGAAGGAGGCAAGGAAGCATTTTGAAGCATTTGCGAGGTGTGTTAAAGACAGTCATTCCCTACCGCTGATTTTATTTCCGAATCTACGACATGGTTTGCTAATGGCAGCAGGACTGAATTCCTAAAGAATATTAAGCTCGATAAAAAAGATTTTGGCGCGATTGAGTATCTTCTGCGAAAAGGTCAGCGGCAGGTCGATATGTATAGTTCTCCTGGCATAAAAGATATTCGATAGCACAACAAGAGCTGTTGCCTCGAGGTAGAAGTCTGGGAAGGCAGGCACGATTGTCGGTGTTGTGAGGCATTAAAAACTGCTCAATCCAAACCAATCTCAACTCTTCACATCTCCTACAACATGCATTTCTTACGACACTGCTATCCTTACTCTCGAAGATGGTTAATCTAAATATTAATTGGAAAGGTTATCCTCATCGAAACTTTCCACGGATCCACATTACCTCGAGTCGTCCTACATCCGTCTCACCTGCCAGTCGATGCGGTTTCCACAACTCGGGAAAATATTGTGGGATATCGAATTGCCGTGCACTTGAACAAGCCCGCAGAAAGCAGAAGCTCGATAACAGGAAGTCGAGGAAGTCATGCACATCATCCTCTCTCGCTCGCTCTCGTAGACGTGCTATCCAGAGAGCAAGAGAAGATATACAGGTTTTTGGCTGGAAGTCTCCTCGGACAGATATTATTGATGTGGAAAATCAGCCTTTATTTGTAAATGGTCGTATGCTCCCATCCACCGAAAGTTCTCTAAGGCCTGTCATCGATTCAGTGGACGGGGCTGCACACTCTGCGGTGAAAAGAGCGAGACCTTGCAAAGGGAAAGAATTATATTCATTGATGCAAGTCGCGGACGTTCCCATCTGCAAACCCACGCGTGTCAACCAAAGAAGCCCTATGAATAGAGGAAACCCACCTAGTTCGGGCCTTTCGAAACGAGTGGGTAGAGAGTATGCCCATGTTGGTCCTATCAATCAGGTCAGCAACAAGAACGCCCCAGTTAGGGACTTTAATCAAGCAGGCGAACGTACTTATGATTCTAGGATTTTGTATAGGAGGTACTCGCCTTCTACTCGTACATTTCAGTTTAGTAGTGCAGCAACTGAGGCGTCAGGTAGACGGACTGGACCTCGAACCAGCAAAGCTTTCTTGGCAGCTTCTACTCTTGCAAGCTTATACGAACAAGCCGCTAAAAACCCTAACGAAATTCAACAACAGACTTCTAGTGCAGAGAAATCAGCCCAGAAGGAGAATCGGAAGCAAGGTAGTATAGAGTTGTTGGACTCATCCGCTCTAGCGAGTCTTGCTCGTCGAAAATCTTTTTCCTCGTCCGTTCATTCAGTCGTGAATAGTATTGCTTCTCATCCATCTTCTCGAAGTCCTAGTCAGCGACTTGCTCTGAAACGCTTTACAAGAGACCTCGAACTCTATCTCCAAGCAGCTCGACATATTCCAAAACAAACACCAATTACATCAGCACCATCAACCTCATTTTCAACGGGAACAGTGCAGACTGTCCAGGAACTAAAACCTTACAGAGCTGAATTCCAGGCTGCGGGTTTAGCTGTGACGTCCGACGATCAACGAGGCAAGAAAAGTACTGATTTGAAACGGCGTCAGACAGCTTCTAAGGCAAATTCGGTTGAACAACGACGAAAGACCGTACCAGAAGTTAAGCCACCTCCGCTCAGTTTTCAGTCTCAGAAGCTTGCGGGAACTCCAAATATACGCCAAAGGCGTTCATTATCAAATATTGGAGAAGTTCCACAATCTCCGGCAACCGAAGGAGATATGAGTGCAAAAAGTCCAAACCTACTTACCAAGAAGGCACCTAATAAATTGAACGGCGACTCAGTGCAGCGGCACGTCCAGGAAAGAGAGACTTCGGTCATGAGTGAGGCTTCTGATGATACTATCATAGATTGGACACCAAAATACGAAATGCAGAAACCTATCACGCGTCTTGGAGTTCTACCACGTAGTCCTCTGCCACCTCCTATCTCAAGCCCGACATTTGTATCGGGAAAAAATGAAGCCAATATTTCCAAAACTACAGCTCGCAGAAAGCCGCCAGCTAAAAAGTCGCTTCCATGGCTGCGCAAGCTACAATCTTCTCAGCCTATTCCTGCGTTAATGACTCCTGCAAAGAAGACAGATGCTGGATCCGCGATGCCTGGTGATGCAAACGACTCGCCTCCATACTCAGAGTTTACAAGTCAGCCAGATTCCCAATCATCTTCTATAGTGTTGCATCTCGATACTCCGTCAGAATATAGAATGCCCAATCAACCCAGGACGCCCGAAACACCGTATTTACCTACAACTCCTACGACAACTCCATACCCAGAGCCATACTCTGGTCCTGAAGACAGTGACCACGTTGAAGTTACCGATTTTGCTAGTCGAAGGAAGAAGTCAAGTCTAGGACAAACAGTCACCGTCACAACGCCTCAAGATCAAACCCAAACTATCCACCAAGCCACACAGACTAGTGCTACTCAATCATTTACTGCCAGAGATCCTCGATTTAGTGCTCAAATTCCGGCTCAAATCCATAGTCAGCAACGCAGAGGGCTTGTGCTTAAGCCTCAAGCCGCCGCTGGAGGAGTCGTACCAGAGTCTACTCCACCTCATCAGATCTCATGTCTAGCCTCTTCTTCGAAGGTATCACCACTTAGATGTACTCTGTGCAATGTTGAATTGGGCAACGCGACATCACAGTCACAGACAACTACAGTTACCTCACGTGATTCAGATCCTGGATTGGTACAGGATCACGGCCAGAAGAGTTTGCCATCATATGAAGGGTTATCTGCGACTACTACTTGCGAGAAGTGTAATTTACATGTTGCTGAATCCAAAAAGGCAGCCCCAATAAAAGACTCTACGAGCCATCCTCCCAGGAACCTGATTCAAGAGGCTAAAGTTCCACCAAATGAGATCAAATTTATACCCTCGAATGGTAAGGAGCGGGAGCAAGATACGGTCACAGGAGCAGGATCCTATACTCTTCAATATGAAACCCGCCCAAGTAATGAAAGAGGCAAACAAGATTCTTTTCATGACCCTGATCCCATTCTCGATCCTACAAAGGAGCAAAGCAAACCACAGCCATCTACCACATATGAAAAGCATACATCGTCATCTCGACCCAAACCACCTGCAGCCTCGGCACCACCTCCACCATCAGAACAAATCATCACCTACGCAGCTGTACCGATCTTGCTTAACCTCCAGCATCCACCTCAATCCTCGCCTTCTCCACAGCAGTCATCACAGCCTCAGCCTCACACTCAAACCTACTCCTTCCCCCTTTCTCAGTCCTCCCTCACGATGCAGCTGGAATACCTTGAATCTTCGGCAGCAACACAGGAGCAGACGCGAAAACTCTTCAAGGGCTTGCGCGTGGCTACGGCAGCGGCGTGCGAGGAAGGGGTTGATAAATTCTTGGAGGATATTACAGGTGTAGGGGTCAGGAGATTATTAATGGATCTGAGTCGGCTGGATGGCTTGGGGATCAATGGGCTGGCAGAGGTGGCGAGGAGGACCGGGAGGAAAAGGAGGGAGATACTGCTAGGGTCAAAGGGTAGAGATGGTAGTAGTGAGAAAGATGGGAGAGGCAGCGGTGAAAGGACAGGCAGTGAAGATGGGATGGATAAAGATGAAAGGACGAGGAACGTGGGCAATGCTGGTGAAAGAGCCGCTGAGCGGAAGGAAAAAGAGAAAGTGCGAGCAAGACAAATGGACAGGAGACTGGGATTGGTAGCTTCGGATCAGGGTGTCAGATTGAGAGCAGAAGGGGAAGATGTTTTTATGGGTGGCGGAAGAGGATATATGGGCAATATGGCACGAGAGAAAGAGAGGGGGAAAGACAGGGAAAGAGAAATGTGAAGAGATAAAGACATTAAAAGAGATATCTACAAAAGGAAGGTCTGAAGGAAAAAGCTGTTAAGATGGGCTGGAAAGAGAGGACGATCTCGGATGAATGAGTCCATATAATCAAGTGATTGAGAGATTGTGAGTGGCTAGTAGAAGGAGGACGCGAAAGGCAAAGGAAGTGAGAAAGATAGGCTAGATTAAGTGGACCGAGATAGACTAGAATTCCTGACCAGATTACTATTTATTCATTGAGCCTGTTGTCGCTTGATTTACAGCACTGCTATGTATTACCGGTGGGCCGGAGATAGGTGGCGGAGAAGGGCTGGTAGCTGCGCCTCTCAGTAAGCAGTAAAGCAAATATTAAACCAAGGGTCTTACAGTTGCGGCTGAAATCGTAACCTGACTATGGAGAGAGACAGAGAAAGAGAAAGAGAGTGGGGAAGATCTCGTATTCTTTAGGTGAAAGAATTCTTCGGTGCGAGGTCGCGATTGTTTTCCTTCACGGTGTGATTGTTGTAACATGGGCAGGAGGATAGAGCGGAGGCGGAGGGACCAAGAAATGTGGACTGCTTGTAGTCGATAGCTTAAGCCAACCTGCGGAGATAAATATTCGCGCAGACGATATGGTGGTTGGAGGGGACTGGAGTAATAAATTCTGCAGGAACGCGATACCTATTCTAACGACGAAAGCTCGTAAGTCGGACAACTATGGAAGTCAAGGAGCAAGTCCTCAACGAAACATGCTCTCAATCCACATCACAATTGCCACAAACTTCCATTACACAGGAAGAGTCACTATTTCCTTAGTAGTAATTGGATTTTCTGTCATTGATTACTGGACTGCTCGTATTCCAAGAGGTGCAAATAGACACTCAAGAACACAACCCCGCTGTCGACCCGAGCAATAGTTCTAACTAAGCGAAGGTAAGCTTTTCCCAAGCCAACGTAAGCTTTTAATTAAGCTTAGACTAATTCAGAGGCTGATATATATCGACGTGCCTGACGAGTCAGTGCACAGCGCTGAATAATGTCTGTTCGATGTCACAAAAGAAGAAATAGGGTAGAAGATGTATGGAGACATAAGTCATCTGCATAGATAATAATCATGTTGCCTGTTAGCTGGCTTGTATAAGCGGGGCCGCATTCGACTTTTGAATAGGCTATCTGTCGTTCCCTATCCCCATGACTTTGATTATTCACCCCGCGAAAGTAATCACAGTGGGTCTTCAGAGCTTGGAGTCAGTTATTTCTTGTACAAGCAGCTATGATAGGATATAAGATGGACCGGACTTAATGCTAGAGGCATTGGACGGTACATAGCGTTGAACTTTGTAGCTGGAATCACCCGATAACATGGGCAGGTGAAAAATTCTGTCGACTATACTGTCGCCAGCTCATAAAAAAGGTGACTTATAGGATTGTAATCACTGGTTCACTAAGTGTGGAAACCAGTTAAATAGAGCGTCTCATCCTCTCAGGACAGATCATCAACCCATCTTGAGCATGAAAAGCGAGAAAGACATCGAGAAGGACATCGAATCTTCATTGAGCTTGTATGTATACTCAGGACTCGAAATTCAATAGCAACCTGACAAGAATCATAGGCAGCCGAACCCGCCACCCCGTCAAATTATCAGCCGTGTCATCGACATCAAAATTGGGCCTAACGGATACTCCATCATCCAACCCATTGACAACTTCCTAATATGGCTTGCTGGAATTTTCACCAACGTATTGCGGTATTCTACATCTACTTAATCGCCTTTGTGCTCGCAGAACCCGTTATTCAAAGCCCACATGCACGACGCGGTATATTCGGTGATCTCCAGCCCGTGAAGTACGACGCGAACGGCGAGCCCCTTGTTCAGGACATTGCCAAGCGAAGCGAGCCCCGCCTCGAAGTATCCAACCACATCCAGAACCACCTCGGCGAGTGGCACAATGTGCGTTCACTCGGCGGTCCCATCGCCATGAAATGGCTTTCTCTCCATGGCGACGGTCACCCAAACACTACTGTCAAGTGGTCCAACGGAACAATCGTCGCCCCCCATCAAGTCCATGAGGTTCTCCGTCTCACCAAGCGCTGGGGTTGGGGCGATGTCGCCATCGAGCTGACACTTTGGGGTACTCGAGCATTTTCCATCACAAATGCAGGTCTCGTAGCTGGGTTTGTCGGCTTAGTTGTTACTTCGCTCATTGGGTATGCTGGATACGCTCTCGCCCACGCTATCAACCCGGGCACCACGACTGTAGGTGGGAATAATCAGAAACGAAACTCGCTTGCGAATGGGATGGAGAAGCGCAATAATTATGAGGCAAATGTTTTCTATAGACAACAGGTTGGTAATCAGGCGGATACCGGCAAGTGGCCTTCCACTGCGGATATGCAGAATGCGGTTCACTCTTCACTTCAAGATATGGCTGATCATGATTGTGAGTTTGCTTAGCTCTCTCTTACAGTACCATTCTTGGTCATGCATATGCTAATCTTTCTTTGTGTAGATCAAGGTGCCTGCTATGATGCCGTTACCAATGAGGCATTCGGTCCCGGTGAAGGATGCCCTATTCAAGAATTTGGTCAATTGGGTTTCTGCTCGTGGCCAGATGGAGGATCTTGCACTACACCATCGTGCCAGTTGAGCATCGGTGAATACACACAGTGCACTGGTGACAGGCTAGCTGATGGACAGTATGGAAAGTAATGGCTAACAGCCAAGAAGAAGATACGGTGGTGATGGGACGTATGATTTTGTGAAGGAGATGGTTCATTGACAGGTATTGAGTTTATGAATGTTGTTGAGAACAAAGACGTGAGTTGGGAAGGTGTTTGAAGTCAAGGAATTTAATGTCACTCTTTTGAATTTAGAACAAAATCAAAACTAGATAGATGTATGATGAAATCAGTAATACTATGAACACAAGTGACAAGTCGCTGTCTAGAAGGAAAGGGATGTCGTAACCTACTGACAGCATCTCTAGTCGCTGTTGGCGCCTGCCCAAAGGTAGTATTCTCTAGATATAGCTAGGCGCGGAGAGCTTCTATCATTTCAACCGTCCGGACTGGGCAGATCCTATGAGTATATAATTTGGCAAAGAATCTCCTTAGCTGTGGTTAAATTTACTAAATATTGCAAAGTGTTTTGGCTCATAATTACACGTCATTCATCCCAGTTGTTGGCTTTATATATCTATGTAATTAACTTGTCCCAACTGATACATCATCATACATTAATCCGTTCTTCGGAGAATATCGGAAAAACAAAACCTCCATCATCCTCTAAGTATGACTTTACATATAATAGCATTATGCGATAATTTAAGCTTGTGTACGCTGCATGTAAGATGGCAATTTTCGTGCGGCCTCGATGTTATTGAACATATACTCAATTTACACCTCGAAGCCCGCGAATATTATCCAACATCCTCTGGTAAAAGCGAAGCCCATATTTAAGCCCTTGGCAGGTTGCAGATGTGATGATAACATCGAAAAATGACCAGAATTCGGGTGGCCATTGGGTCTGTAGAGTCGAATATTCTGGCTCAGGTATTCGCAATGCAAGCCCACTGGCCAGTGTCTTCGAATGGACTATCTCATTGGTCAGTGAGCGCTGGAGTTATATTAAGGTTAACGTTTAAATGATCCATCATGACGTAGATATAATTAATTGATTTGCTCTCTTGCTTGTGGTGTCGTTTCGAAGATGAGTCGTCGAATTAAGGCTTTAGATACCGCCGTAAAGTAAATAATTGGGAGTCTGACATAAAATAAGCATATACTTCTTAGCTAATAATCTACCAATAAAACTGATATGCGGACCAGAGCTGGGTTTTAAATATATTAAGCAATGAATGTCTGCGAATACTGGTTTTGAGCCTAGGTGTTATCCCTTGAGATGTCAAGTGACTTGAGTGTTAGTGTATTCTTCCTATAAGAATTAGCCCTTCGAGGACCACAAGCAAGTGGCAAGAGAAAAATTGCAATCGAAAACAGTTTTACGGTTATGAAGTATTTCTGAACGTGTATAATAATTGCATTAAGAATCTTTTTCGCTGTAGAAGCACTTTCGTTATTCCCTATTATCTTCTATTCCCTCTTTGTGAGCACCACAGGCGCGACATATGTATGTTTCGCCTTCGTGAAGTAGTAAATCAAAGAAACTGCAATAGTACCCCCAAACATCACCGAAGACCAATTCATATTCTCGGGAGTAACCGGATTTGTCAAAGGCCAGAAAGCAAAGAACCAAATAGGTGCTAGGAAAAGCAACGCTCCAATGTTAATAGCCATGCCGTATTTTCCTAAAGACCATCTATGTGGTGGCAATGGACCTTGTGTACGTCTCCAGATCAGGCAGCTGATGGTGATGAAGTAGGAGGAGAGAATGGAAACAACACCGAGTGAGTTGATTGCGTTGAGTGCTACAGAGGAGCCGAGGTTGATGAGAGAGATCAAGCAGCTGACGACAATAGAGACGCACACTGCACGGAGGGGAATATTCCAGCCTGGGGTAACCTAAAGTGGCGTAAGAAAGAATTCTGTTATGTAAGGAAAAGAAATGTTGGTTACCTGAGAGAGCCAGCTGGAACCTGGAAGGCCATTGTCTCTGGCGAAAGACCAGATTTGACGGGAAGCTGTGGCAACTTCACTCACACAACAGGATAGAAGCAAAATTATGACAATGACAACCATGACATTCGTTGCAGCGTAACTTTGAGTGGAGTTGTAGAAAACCTGAATGAAAGGTTCACCAGTTGCAGTGTTGAGAATGCTATCGAGGTCGCCCATAGTGAAGATCAGTGTAACAGCCATGAGAAAGGCCATCGCTGCATTTGGTACAACTGACCACATCAAAGCTCTTGGGAGAGTGACGGACGCGTCTTGAATTTCTTCAGCTGTAATCAATAAATTAGTGTTATCCCAGAGGCGATCGTTTATGTTATCACTTACACATATGGACAGAGCAATCATAACCAACCAACACACTCATAGGGGCAGTGAGTCCGATCATCGCCGATAACCCTTTTGTTGCCCATTGGCCTTGATTGGTGAACTCGAGTAGAACGGTCTTTGGGTCACCTCGAGGAGCCATTACCCAAAGAGGGATAATAATTGCAAAAATACCAATCAAGTGAAGAATCAGGATAACACCTTCAATAAGTGGTAATCTTTCAGCCATGGAGGTGTTGAAGATGACCGAGAATGCAACAACGGCAATCGTAAGGAGGGTTCCATGGTAAGCTTGCCAAACATAGTTCTCCACGTTCAAAGCGATGAGACCTTGGATTATAGTCCCTACCATGAAACAGACACCAGCAAGATAATCTTGCCATCCAATAGCGCAAAGCCAACCTGCTAGATATTAGTCTATTGGACGTGGAGAGTAACACGAGCGAATACACACCGACGAGGTAGCTGAGGAACTTTTGAATCTTGGGGGGTGCAAATTCGGATACCCAATGATATTGCCCACCAGCAGTAGGTGCTCTGCATCACTGTCAATCAACTAGATCATGCGAAGAAATGGAAAAGGTCTTACATCGATGCCATCTCAGCGATACTCGCATACACCAAACTCATACCAATGGATGCAACAATGAACCCCCAGAACATATCAGCAGTTCCTCCATCTTGCAAACAATACGAGAACAGTCTGGCAATTTATCAGTAACGACTTTATTGCGTGAATTTGGGCACTGATAACGTACGGCAGTAGGAGTTCCCAACTTGCCATTACGGTACTCGAGAAACCCAACATAGTGATGAACTTGAAATTTCGCTACAGGCACAAAATCCGTTAGCAATTAGTGACTAGATGGGGTAGAACAACCAAATGAGATGCAATCGTACTCGCAGGACTTGCTTCTTTCCAAGCATAGCCATATCCTGTCTATCGGCACGAGTCCCTCTCCATTTGTCCTCTATCTGACCCGGCTCGTCATCGACATCTTTTTCTACATCCTGACCAATCGACTCCGAAGTAGGAGTTTCTCGACTCGAGAAAACGGTCTCGTCCTGCTTGGTGATAGCATCCGCCATGGCGAGTTTTGTTATTTGGCGAACCAAGAACACACAATTGATGAGGTTGACCTTGATGCTGTGTATCGCAAACCGAAAGGAACCAAAGACACACGGAGGGGCAAAATTCGAGAAGAGCTCAAGTTACACAAAAACACTGCAACTGAAAGATAAGGAAAGAATGGTTAAAGTATGTACGCAATACACTGCGACAATTCTTGGCCCAGCCCATCCAGTAAGTCGAGCGAGTACAACGACAGATCCAATTGAACGGTTCCCCACTCGACCATGCCACATCACTACAAGTCTTAGCTTCAATCTACCGAGCGTCTTCCGCATTCTGTGACGCCACTGAACTGAAAATGAAGATTGAGTGCGACAGCGGGGAGTAGCGCAGAATAGGCATCATATCCGAGTTTGTGCAGTCGAGTGGAGGTGTCAGTACATATGCACGAACCATGACCCCTGACCCCCAATCGGCTATGGATCAATTCAGTAATCTGCCAATGAACACGGGAACCGCAGAGTAACCGACCTGCGGAGCCGGTGACCCTAACCCATCTTCAAGGAATCATATGATTTGGGACTCGTCTAGATAAGAATACTTGTGTGCTATGCAAGCTTCTTCAGAAGCAGCGAAAACGAACGTTCTAGGCTTGCTTCAATTCTTGTGCTTTCCAGTTCAATGAAGGTATTTCCCCGCGAATCTTCCTAACTGGCCCCTTTCAGATTGTAGGTTGATTTAAGCCATCTGAGAGTCACAACCTATCGTGGGAAAATTGAAGGCATTCTTCGCACTGTAAGACTGCCCGTGCCCATGGCCTTGGGTACGTAGTGTGCTGATATATTGGCCAGAATCAGCTTTCTCTCTCCTACCCAGTAATCGTTTTCTTCATTGTGATCGCATATGCATTGTTGCGTCTCTCAATCGGTGCTAGAAAGATAATCTGGAACGATGTAAGCAGCATGGGGTCTCCCAACGCTTTGATGAAGTATCAAACCAACAGGCCACCAACAGGCCAAGACGAAGCCCTGAACAGACCTACGGGAGGCATCTCAGTCAATCTATCTGTATTGCGCATCATCAAGGGCCAAAGCTATCTTGATTTGCAATTACATAACTAGGGACATTGTCGAGAAGTAAATGCCTGTTAGAACTTCGGATCTACCGACTCGACGGAAATCATCTGTCTGCTGAAAATAATAATTTCGCAGCGTAAAGTGATTCCAAGCGAGATCACCGAATTCCCCATGGGCATCCCTGGAGTTCCAGCCAGATTTCCCTTCCCCCTTCACCCCGGCTGATGGAAGGTAAGCTCCCGGCGTTCATCCGTGTTCCGCGGCTCCGCTTTAATTCCCATACGGGCCCACCCTTTGACAACGGTTAACATCGTGTTGAAATTTCGAACCAAAACAACTGGGGTGCATAAAGTTTATTTCTCAGTCCTGTGCAGGGCGTATACGGTAAACGTTATCAGTTCACATGCCCTGATGACTTCTTACGTGTAGCTGATTTGAAACATAACGACTCGACTCCTTAATTGCTGCCCTGCGTGCGTAGGAGACCTTGTCTATTTCTAGAATCCCACGAGATGCAAGGGACGGGGAACCTTAATTATTTATGCTATGATGCTGCATTGTAACAGAGGCGTTCGCTTCGTCGTTAGGAGAACCAAAATTTGAGTTTGATGTGATGTAAATCAAGTTGAATTCCAGGGATAACACCTCGGAGGGCTGAATGTCCTTATGTATGTCTGCTCCTGCCATGATGTTAGTCTTTGAGACGATGATGCTTTGTTCTGAGTACAGAGTCAGATCGATTTGGTGGATGCACGTCAGTAAATATCATGTCAGAGAACGTGAAGCCCCGTGGGCTGATTGTTCCGCCAGGGAATTCTCCTCCGTTTGCTGTTGTGACTGATACTGATCATTCAGCTTGGATCATTATCGCGACTTCCCTAGGTTTAGCTTGTGTTCTTGTTTTCAGTGCAATAAGAACGTTTATCAAGACATCGTCTTGGGATATCGGCTCATTCAGTTATGATGGCTTTTGCCTTGCAGCTTCAACGGTATGTATTTTCCTTGGCGGAGATACAGCCAGAGGTGTACAAGGCCAAACACTGATGATCGCCGCAGCTTCTTGCTATCATTCAAGCTTGTGTCATCCTAGGAGCTTGCGCAAAAGGATTGGGAAAGTCGATAGAACTTGTGCCGCCAAAGAACATCACCAGCATACAGCAGGTAAGTAAACGATGGCCTTTGTCCTTGTGTAAAAGCTATTTTCGTAAATTTCAACAGCTGATTATTCCGCGACAGATGTACTATACTAGCACTGTACTATTCATGCTTTCACTTGGACTGTCAAAAGTCTCTGTCGTCTTCCTTCTCCTTAGCCTGACACCACATGAGCAACACCGGAAAATTTTCTTAGGAGTAATAGGGTTACTCGTCACTTGGACCGTGGCATCGACATTTGCTGTTGCACTTCAATGCAATTTGGCGCATCCATGGCTATCCATTGGAGAACAGTGTCCTGGGGCTGTAAGCTTTCTCTCTATACTAGACTACATTGCAAACTAACTTATCATTAAGTTCCTACGATTGCAGATTATATCTGCGTTGGATATTATTTTTGAGCTGGCCATGGTGGGTATGGCGATCTACCTCGTGTGGAGTTTGCGCACAAGCAGGTCCAACAAGATAATCGTCATCTGTGCGTTTGCGTCTAGACTTCCGTAAGCCTCTAGTATTCCCACTTTTGATAAGTAAAATACTAAATTTTGCTGCAGCATGATCATTGCAATAGGATTCCGGCTTGCAAATTTCGATCTCGTAGGACTGACAACCAATCCGACGCTACTCGAGGGGGCATTTATCGTATGGACTCAGACCGAGCTCAACTACTCTATCATCTCCGCTATCATTCCTAGTTTACGACCATTCATCAAGAATTTATCCACGAACTACGGCCAAGAATTAGGGGGAAGAGCAGGTTACGGAACTGGGCTGGAAGAATCATCAGCGAACTACCAGTTGTCAAATTTAGGATCAGTTGCCGGAAGGGGTAGCCGCGGCTTGGATGCGCGGCATAGGGAGAATCCTGACGACTATAAATACGAGATGTGGGCAAATCAAAAGAATGAAGCAGTGTGGGAAGCGCATAAAGACTCTGATGGCAGCTCTTCAGCAATACGAAACCCTGTTTTCAGTGAAGGCAACATAACCGGTAGAGTAAGTCTCGGAAGCAGTGACAGCCGGCAAATGATTATTAAAAAGGATGTTACTTGGATGGTAGAGCACGGTACGGCTTAGTTATAATCACCTGAAATCAGGAAAGAAAATGATATTTGGGAGTTACGGTTGCTTGCTGTGTAACAGTAATTGAATATATTGTTAAGAATGTACCTGCTATCACTCCTACCAGTCTTAAGGTATATTTCAAACGCATGCTGATAGAGTATGATACCCCGAAAACGACCTAAAGAGCAACTTCTTTAGTGGGAGTAGGATCTTACAACCAGAGGTACATTAATTATGATATTTCATTAGGGACTCCGTCTTGCAGCCCTAGGATATTAGATGGTATAGCACCTACAGATTGTGGGGTGTATCTGGACAGCAACCGATAAAAGCCTGCCTACAACTGAAGCCATCAGTCAACACTCTCAACCTTGACCCATTAAACGGTCGGTGACCGTCGGTATCCTACACTGTAGCACACTGGACTTGTGAAAACTCCAAAAGTAACGCCATTCTAGAGAAGTGACAATTTGGGCTTATATTCGGTTTTACAGGATTCATTTCCGAAGACCACCTAGATTCCACGAATCCTAACTAAGCTCCCCAACTACTACTTAGTCCTAAGGATAAATAAGTGTAGTCCCTGTCGCTCCACGATCTAAATGTCAAGCCAGTCAAATAACACAAAGAAGTTATATCGGCGAGCTGATTGGTTGATATACAGAAGGTACGAGAACAGGGACTACACTTATTTATCCTTGAGACTAGTATAACGACCACTATGGAACGGAATTCCGAGAATGCGTCTCACATGAAGCGAAGACTCGCCGATAAATTAAAAATGCATAATCCCGCCTTAACTTTAAGTAACTTACGAGATTCTCCCAAATTCGGGGATCCAGTACGAACTTCTCCACTGTAAATCAACCCACTATTGCCCCCTGTCCACTAGCGAACTGACTACCGAACTACCCGCGGAAAATGGTCAGATGCTTGAGGCCAACAAGCATTGAGATAAGGAATCTCCTTGACGAGGCGAGCGTTTTTTGCACTGACAACTTTTTTCTTTGAAGGAGTTTGTCAAGACTTGGCTCCAAGATTGCGCTGCGTAAAACACTTATAGGTAATTGTACGCACAAATCGAGTGCTGGCTCCTTCCAGACTTCTAGTGTAAACATGCAGGGAGCGGTACTGTATTGGTTACCGTGTGAAGAACTCGCTTGCGCAGTTCCCAAGCAACGCAACCCATTGCAGGGTAATTCAGGCTGCATGTCTGTTTCCAGACCTAGATGTATACTGGGGCCGATGATCAACCCAAAGATTTAACCACGTGCCACTGTCACAGTAGCGT
The DNA here is from genome assembly GCA_026770245.1 of Clarireedia aff. paspali H2. Taxonomy (NCBI): domain Eukaryota; kingdom Fungi; phylum Ascomycota; class Leotiomycetes; order Helotiales; family Rutstroemiaceae; genus Clarireedia; species Clarireedia aff. paspali H2. The sequence continues at coordinate 41,550 of JAJCXA010000127.1, forward strand.
CCCGACGTTTAATCCAAGCTTGCTCCCATGCCATGCTGGGGAGTATCATCACGATTGGGTTCTGGTCAAATACTATTTCACTTTTTTCTTTTCAGCCCAAGAATCAGCCGAAACTCAATCAATCTTTCAGCCTTCACTGTTTCAGCTGTGCGACTTCCTGATCCTGGTTGACACAAGCAAAGCTTTGTTCGCAATCTTAATCCTAATTCAGGAATCTCATCGAATATCGGGCGCACTCTGGCCATGTCGACCACAGATCTGAATTCCAAAGCTGGTCTTGAAACTTTCGACGGCATAAACATTGATTACGAGAAAGCCTACCAGAACAATCCATTCAAGAAAACATGCGTCACCAAAGCCATCTCGATGATTCCGTCCGGATCGCGCGTCCTCGACATTGGATGCGGAACTGGAATTCCTGTATCAGAAATGCTGTCTAAAGCCGGACTCGAGGTGGTGGGTTTTGATATTTCTCCCAAGATGGTCGAGCTCGCGAAGAACAGGGTCAAGGGCACCTTTTCCGTGTCTGATATGGTCGAGTATCAAGTCGAGAGCACATTCGCTGGCGCTTTCATGATATTTGCTCATCTTCAGATGTCGTATGCTGCTGTGCACGCTGCGGTATACAAGTATGTTAGTGCGCTTCAACCAGGGGGGATCTTTGTTATTGGTCAAACGCCATCCGATACTTATGTGAAGGATGAATCTGTCTACGATGAGACGAGGACGTACGTTGAGGATTTTAATATTCCTTTCATGGGGGAAGCACTGCCGACTTTCGCGATGAGCGAAGAGGGGCAAAAGAAATTTTTGACCTCGATGGGATTGGAGATTGTGAGCGAGACTGTTGATGTATTCCAACCAGACAACCCAAAGTGCGATCCGGAGGTGCAGCAATATATCATTGCAAGAAGGCCAATCGAGGGGTCGATATCGAAGCCGCAACCACTTCCAAAGCAAACATAGCGTGCAGGAATAGTTAAATTTCATATTACTTAGCTGTATGAGCATCCTCATTATCTGCTCCCACAGCCTTCCATGTATGAGATCAGTGCATATTTCGTGAAGATCAAATATGTCAAAATATAATGTCAAGATGCATGGCTGCTTTCACAAGCGACATGGAAGAGTCCCGAGATATCACATGGTGATCGAGGTCACCAAGAAGTAGCTCAGCTCGTAGTAGAGGGATATCTGAACTAGATATGGTTAAAGACAAATCCTCCAATATCCTTACAAACAGCAGCCACTTTAGCATCAGAGCAACCGTCAAGAAAACCTTGAGCTCCAGTTTTGTGACCAGAATTTCAGGGTCATCTCCTGCCATTGGAACAAGATAGATCCCAGAGAAATCTCGGGCAAATATTTTGGCCATCCTTTCTCCTTGCACGAAGCCAATATCAACATTTACAACACTTTCTTATCCGCATACTCTGTCTTTTCAACTGTACTAATTGTTGGTCTGAATGGAATTAGTCCTGGCCATCACGTAAAAGCAACAGCAATTTCGACTTACATAGCTACCACAATCGGCTTCTTTTCATGTCCATGATATGTTTCCTCGTTTCGTTTCTCACCTTTCTCTAGCATCATCAAAAGGTAGGGCATCATTGCAAAAACAAGCAAAGATAATAACCCAAGCCCCGCACCCAAGAAATCCCTATCCCATATCCACTCGGTCCGGCCCTCCTTCCGCAGTATAACGCCTAGTATCAATTCTGCCATCACCATATATATGCTCGCAAGTATGCCAATCGCTATCCTGAATCCCGGCACCCGAGGTACCTCGCAGACTACAATCGTGTAGCGCGCCCATAACATAATGAAGATAAGTTGCCAGGGAAAGGCAGAAAGCTCCACGGGTGGTGTAACATGGTTGTAGGGCGCCACATTTGAAGTTCGTATAAATGTGTGGAAGAGCGACGAGGCGAAAGTAAGTATGAAGTAGAAGAAGGCGATTCGAACAATGAAGAGAAATAGAGCTATATCCCACATCAATTCGAATACTGAAGCGCTCGTCTCAAATAGTATCATGATGGTATTTCGCGATCGATGTCAATGGATTCGCAGTTTTGTTTCGTGTGCGTTGGGCGTTACGAGATAACCTGAATTTTTAGCATAGCGACGAATGGATAGACGAAGTTTATATACTATCATGGAGTAGCAATGCATGCAGCATTCACCAGTTTTCTTTGTCTGCCTACATATTTCATATGGTCTGATTAATGGCGAGACGCGCTCGCCTTCACACCACATTGAGCTCCGAGGTAATAAAAGCACAATTCTCCATCGTATCGAGAACGTGATGCCGAATGGTTTCACGGGTGGCTTAATGTTGATGTTGATGCGGGAATCTTGAGGAAATGAAGTTGTTGATAATCACTTTTCGAGATGACGAACGAAGTGTTGCAGCGTCACTGGTTTTAGTGTCTGAAACTACTCAAGAGCCCTAAACATCCGCGGCCGCTAGGCTTTCAGCACCCTCGCCGCTAACAACCGCATTAGGTCTAATGCGCGAACCCCTCCCCCTTTCAGTCCGCCATCCAGTATCTTTCAATTGCGTTTCGGAATGGAGAGATAGATTCTCGTCCGAAGGTCTCATAACTGCCTTCTCTTGAAAGTTTTCTAAGCATGGCGAGGAGGAAAAGGTGTTGTTGGCCCAGTCAGCTTCAGTGAGCTTCAGTGAGTCTCAGAGGTGGCCGTCGATGTGTGTTCCGTGAACTATATTGAATCGAATGCGTATTTTGAGATGTGAATTCGCAGAAAGACACTGTACTCTTGCATCTAATTGTATCAAATAGTTTGGAGATGAACACTGTGATTAGGACAAGGGGCCAGCATGTTTTTTGGACCAAGCAAAGGTACCTAGTATGTGTTGAATGCGCCGGACAAATATCTTGTACTAGAATTATGTGATTCTGTCTATGCAAATCAGGTCATGGGTAATGAAGTAGGTCGATTGACAGAGAATTTGAGGATTGACAATCATGGTGTGCTATTTTTCATGTTATATTCTGCGGTTTGTTTCTTCTATTCATCCATGCAAGCACTGGAACTATGGTATCATAATGGTACAGTATTTCGATTCGGCTCATAGTTATCTTCAACCGGGATAGCGTAGAGATCCTTTATTTTCCTAGTGCACCAAATCAAATCGAATTGAGTCTATGGCAGAGACTCCGTATACTCAGGCGGAGCAGGACTCTTCCGAGAAGGTTCACTACTCATCTTATTCTCCCCCTCCCCCTCCGATGGCGTCAAAATCTTCCAATCCTCCTCAGTCAAATCCTCAAACCTCCTCGTCCGCACCGCACCATCACCAGTCTCTACCCCCGGCACAAAAGTAACCGGCCTCTCCTTACTCCACGGAAACCCAAATATCCCATTCATCACCGGCGTATCGACCGTCACCTCAACATCCGCAGTGAAAGCTCCATACCGTTCCACAATAATCCCCACTACTAGTTGATCCGGTATTCCCTCTTTGGTGCGTCGGTTCTCTTTCATGTCCCAGTATACTAAGTCCCAGCCAGACTCCTGCTTGCTCGACCAAAAATTCCCGACAAGACTATATCGATAGTTCTGCTCGAATGTGGACTCGTGACTAACAGAGACGGAAGGTCCGATAGTCACTGGACCAGCAGGCACTTGAAGAGAAAATTCTCCATCGACGGTGTGCTTCTTGCCCTCGACGGTAGGATGACCGTATAATTTCCGCGGCGCGAACTTCACTACTGATGGACTAGGCTGGTTGGGTGATGCTGAAGGATGTGGAGCAAAAGTAACTTTGACATTTGCGTTCTTGAACCGAAACCCGTGATCTCCAGAGCGCAGAGCAAATTTGAGGATGATTAAGGATGCGGGACGGGCATTAAATGTGCCGTCGCAAACAGTGCTTACCATACCCCGGACTCCGGCATGCGAGAGCCAGCCCACATCTTTGTGGGCTACCTTTGATGGAGCTAGTCTGAGAGAGTATGGGACGGACGATTTGTATGTTGGATCTTCGGGAGCGGTGGCTGGAAGAGAGTATAGGACTGCCTCATTAGTGATCGGAGGGGAGCGAAGTATCGAGAATCTAGTTGCTGGTTCGTTGCTTGTTGCTGGGAGAGAATCCGGAATTGAAGAATTTTCTGTATGCTGCCCGTTTGTGCTTGGTATAGAATATGGAACCGAAGACTTGTACGTACACTCAACGGTGCTTGCTTTGGGCAGAGAGTATAGCACCGCGTGTTTTGAATCTACGTCTTCGTTGATGGGCACGACTGCAGATTCTTCCTGGTGTAAATCAACAGCTGCAGGGGCCTGAAATTGTGCCTCTCGGGGTTGATAGTTGGCCAAGACGGCCTCAAAATCAGATTGTGTAGAGCTGGTCATAGTTTCGATATCTATGGTGCTGGTTGAAAATTATTGTTGCAGAAGCCGGCTTTAAAAGGCCCAAGACACTTTGGCCATCAGGATTGACGTCGTGGACGATCCAAGATCCGCATGATCTAGGCGGGTGTTTTATTTCTGCCTGCCCTGCCTGCCCTGCTTGCCCTGCTTGCTTGTTGCAACATGATGATGTTATGTATATGTGTAAGCTCTCCTTACTCACCGAGACTGTGCTCCGCCACAGCAATATGGTTGGTGGAACTAGATCACGGGCGCTTTGAGCCTACAACTCAGCCACACACTGCCCCAAAGACATTTTCTCTGCAGTCATTCATTCAGCTTGTTCTGAAAGTTCCCTCCATCATGTGCTACTGCGAGTGACTCCGCTCTGTCAATTTACCAGTGAAACCACGAAGTCCATTCTACGAATATGCCGCTTACGATGAGGCTACCTTCAAGATAGTTCGTGCTGCATCAAGCCACTCACATGTCTTTAAACATCGAGGGAGGAGGGAGATGGAAGCTGCTGGCCTGGTACTTGGCGTGCTGGGTATAGCTGGATTATTCAGCGCGTGCATCGATAATTTTGACATCGTCGTCCGAGCAAAGGATTTCAGTGAAGATTTCGATATTCTCTGTACTCTTGTGGGGTCTTAACCAATCCATCTTATAATCGTGCTTCCTACTGACGATATCCTTGTAGCTTGTCACCCAACGAGTCCAGTTCGCTATCTGGGGAGAATTAGTTGGACTTGTTGCCGACGCAAATGGCAAGAAATTGCCATACAACAAGGCGATTGATCGTCCTGACATTCGCTCTGCTCTCGAGCGTACCTTGAATAATATCCGTCTATTACTTCAAAAGGCAGATGTCATCGTTGACAGATATGAAATCGAATATGGTTCATCACCAAGTACTGAAGTTTCTACCTCGAAGGGTATGGATGTCTTCAAGGACCATTGGAACTCATTCAAAACCCGACTGCGGAAAAACCAGAAGCAGAAGTCTGTGACTAAGGTAACCAGGTGGGCTGTACACGATTCTGCGCAGTTTGAGAAACAGGTCTCGAGAATCAAAGAATTGGTTGAAGCACTCTATTCAATTACAAGCTCGCTTGGACTTCTAGAGCAACAACATGCTAGGCTGAAGCAAGAGATCGAGTCAATTTCCGACACTCAGAGTCTTCGTCTACTGCGAGATGCGGCATCCGTGGATCACCGCACATCTTCCTTGATTCAGGACGTCTCAGATACTGCAAGTCGCCGCCTAACCTTTGTTACTAAATCTATTACTGGAGGACGAACCATTACCACGAACCCAACAGGCGCCAGCAGCTCATTCTACACCGCGCGTTCCAGAACTTCCGTTCGCTCCACGGTGTCAGTTATCGATGAAGAGTCAAACGACGAGATCAATAATGGTATACTCGAGGATCATATCGATTCAATCAACGAACTCGTTCAAGAAAAGATGCCAGCTGCTCCGACCCTGGACTTACCACAAAACCAAAGGTTACTTGCAGAAATTTTGAAAAAAGCCGACAAGCACAAGCCCCTTAGCTTTGCCTCTGGTGACCGCAGCTATGGACAACAATTAGCAGCGTACAAGAAATCCGATGAGGATTTTTGTTTAAGAAATTCGGCTCGAATGATTGCGTATGCATCTACCGGAACCTCTGCAGCGAAACGTATGTTTTTCGAGCTTAGACGGATACGGGAGGCAGGAGTGCCGTTTGTCAGCGCCGCACCCATTGGCGATGATCTCAGCAGAATTCTAGCAAGTATCGAAGGACCACCGGAAACCCCATATGAAGGAGGCATTTTCTGGATCACTGTTAGTGTCTCCGAAGAGAATCCCTCAAAGCCCCCGCTCTTACGGTTTCATACACGAGTGTACCACCCGAATGTGGATCATAAAGGAAACATTTGTGCTGACTATCAAGAACGCTGGAACGCCCTCCCCAAGAGTCGATACGTGAAAGGTGCATACAAAGATCCTAACTCTCAGTGGTTCCAAGAAACGACTGGAATATGGTCCCTAGGTGCTCTGCTCACTGCTCTTTGTGCACTTCTAGCAACGCCGGATGTCGAAGACCCTCTTGTTCCAGAAATTGCGCAAGTGTATCTAGAGAACTATGATAACTATTGCGCTGCTGCCAAGCTGTACACACAACGCTATGCTACACCAAGCAAACCCGATGAGAGTAGCTTAGTATTCTCTAATGAAAAAGAAGACGCACCGTCTGAACACTCCGAAGAAGAGATGGAACCCGAAAAAAGTCTGGAGGAAAAGCTACGACAGGACGAGTACACCGACGAAGCTGATACCCTCGCAAGTTTGAGCTCTTCGGATACTATGAAAGGATTTGAGTCATGGCTTGAAAAATATCGCGCGATGAAAGAATCGCAGTCATTCCAAGCAAAATCTCGCGACCAAGGGACAAGAGATGACCGCGATCCGTTCAGCAATTACGAAGGACCTCCATCATATAGCTTTTTATACGAAGCACCTACGCCAGTATATTCTGCTGCGCCAAAATATTCTCCCGGCTACACGAATGGTCAATACCAAACGAAGCATTCTAGGACAAGCAAACCTGCCTCTAGTCGGAAATCCAAATTAAATGAGACGACTCGAGTTGCAACGGAAAAAGATGCCCGCGCAGCCGGCATTCCTTACGGATATTCGTTGAAGAACTGGGATCCCTCAGAGAAGCCGATACTTTTTTATGGCAGTGCTTTTGATGCCAACTCGTTAGGGAAGTGGATATATGACCATACTGTCGAAAAATGGGGCCCTGCAACGCCTATCTCGGAAATGGCTGGTGAACTCTGGCTGTTATTCATCCAGGTTTCATCAAAATCGAAACGAATGGAAGAAGCTTTGCCCAAGATGAGTCATTCTGAAGACAGAGAAATGATCGAAGATTTCTTTGAATCAAGTGAAAGATTGATGAGAAAATTAGAAAGGTTGTTCAAAAGAGCAGAGAAGATTGCTACGATAGCATATAAGTCATCCAAACCACAAGATTCTACACCCGGAACCACCGCTCAGAAAGAAGATCAATCAGAGATTCGGATACAAAAATCAGAACAGAACACAGGGTTCTCCAGTACAAACCCGAGGAACGAGCAGCCTTCGTCCGCGCAAACCCAGACAGAGTATCGCAAAGTCTCCAAAACCTCAACTTCAAAGATTTCGGAAACCCCAGAGCCACTCAGAAACCAGAAAGAGAACGTAAATTTCGGAACAGACTTCGTCAACACAATCTTTGGAATGTATAGTGAATTGCCAACGACCGAGAAGCTTATGATTGGACTACGGCTCTGGAACATGCGCTTCGATGCTAATTGCGAAGATATCATACGAAGAGTCTCAAAATCGGCCACTACCAAACTTCGTTCCCAAAATGAGGAGGTACGCTCAGAGGCAAAATACATGTCGGTGAAAAAGCAAACAAATAATCATGATGGCGATACTCCTGATAGAGCTTCGGACGAGGATATCCCTGATATGATTGCTGAAGAAGATGAATTTGACAAGAAGTTGAAAGATGCAGAGTCAAGTGGTAGAAATGAAGCAAACATCAACTCTAACATCAAAACACCGGCAGGGAATGGGTCTCGTAAGTTTGAGGAAGAAAAACAAACAAGAGAGGATCAGGGGTCGGGCTCGGTTAGTGAAAAGCAAGCTCATGCGGCCAAGCCAGACGAAATTACTGCAACTGCAGACACGCGAAAGAGACTGGAAGGCTGGAGTGGTTGTTGGAGTAGGGGCGCTTCTTGGGGGCCCGATATCCAAAAGGGAGAAATGGCGAAACAAGATGAAGCAGATGGAAAAACCCAAACGATAGATGATGATTGGGGTTCCTTCGCAACTAGCATCAAGAAGAAGAAACGGAAGAAGACGCACAAGCAGGTTGATATCTTGGAAGTAATACCTTCTGAATTGGCTATACCCGAGAAAAAATTAGATCCAGTGGACGAATCGGATCCAAGGGGTGACTGGAGATCTTCCTCGCCCAATAATAAAAAGAAGGAACAAGGTGAGCTTTACTCGAGAGCAACACCTTCTAAGCCTGTTGAATTCGGAAATGATACTACCGATCAATATCAACGGGGTGGCCGGGAACCTTTCTCTGAAATAACACCTGCTAAGCCCGTTATACTAGGGCAAGGTACTGCCGATCCAGACCTACGGAGTGACTGGAACCCCGCGAAACCAGAGCACCCTACTTCCATTACCAATGTACCGTATGACCGAATATCCAAGGATGCAAATCAAAGTCGTAACTTGGCTAGACGGATACCCCGGAAAGGAGCGCTGCATTTGACGATTGGTTATCTGAGAACACGGAGATTGGAATCGGTGTTTGAGGTGGATGAAGAAGGAGAAGAAGAGAAAGATTAATAGGTGAATTTTCGGGTTTTTGTATACTTCCCCCCCCCCCCCCCCCCCAGACTGTGTCAGAAATCTTTCGGCTCGAGTATGGTGGTTTTGGGGAAGTGGTGTATTTACGAAATTGGGTATATAGCATTCAATGGATTTAGGAGCCACACGTGGAGTTGGTACAGTAGTAGGTTGAGGATAAAGAGACGCATGGCAAATCGGATGCTTGCATGCATATATTTCGGACGTCAGTGTATATAAAGCTCACAATAGCGGCAGGTAGTCGTTTTACATACAAATAAATACCCACACCGCCGTCTGTCTATCTCACTTCCCTTCCCTTCCATTCCATTTCATCTCCTCTCCCCCAGTTTCTTCCCCTCAATACCATTTATATATACTCAGCCCAACGAAGTCTTGGCTCGAATATCGACATCCTTTGCACGTTATTCCGGAAACAAGAACGGAAAGATTATGACTGACTCCAAGCAAAATCAAAGCGGGATCCTGATTGCAGGAAGAGGGTGGATGGAGCGGTCAGGGGGGTTTTTTTTTTTGCAGATAGAGTTTGCGAAGCTGTGATGGATGAGCATCTATCTGTGAGATATGATATGTAATCGAGGGACAAGGCACAAGTTTACATTAATGGTAAGTAAGTTAACTAGTGTAGATAGCTTTCCATGGCACCAATTAAACAGGCTACACTGTCAGCCAATAGCTTATAATAAATACAGTAGATGTACAACGGTAATCAGATATTTCTATTGTATTGTCTAATATCGTACATTTTTTAACAGTAAGACGAGATTATTCTTCGTTTTGGTTAGTGAGTAGATTGCCCAGCTTACCCATCATCTATCATTTATGTAAATCCTCATTACCATATCACGTATATGCCCGACGCCGCGCCCCTGGTATTAATTATCAGGTATTAGTCCCCACCCCATTTTTAGATAACCCATCCCCCACCCAGTAAATCCAGCCCAACCCAACCCAACCCAAACCATCTAATCCAGTCCAATCTAATCCAAGCCCCCTTCCCACACTACCCCCACCTACGCACCCCCCATAGCTGCACTCAAAAACAACTTCTCCCTCTTCATCGCCGCACTCAACACCAACGCAAACGCCCCAGCGGTAATAACCATCGCATAAGTCTTCCCAATACTGTTCACAATTGCCTCCACCACCCTTTCCCTCTGCTCACTCGTAAGACTTTTCACAAACTCACTTCCCGCGCCCGCAATCGCCTGCTCGATCTCCTGCGCCGGCGCATCTGGCAGAATTTTCTGAATCGCTTCCTGAGAACTATTCAAAAACACCGAATTCGCAATTGCCAGCGCGATGGTGACACCGCCGACTTGCGCGCAGGTGATGAATCCCACGGCGGAGGAGACGAGATCAGGGGTGACGATTGCTTGGGCGACGGAGAAGGAGGCTTGGGCGAAGAGTCCGTTGCCGAAACCGAGGATGATCGTGTAGCCGTAGATTCGCGCGACGCTGGTGTTGACGTCGACGGTGTACATGAGGGAGCCGCCGGTGAGGACGAGAGCGCCGCCGAGAGTGTACCAGGGCATGTAGTAGCCGTAGGCAGAAAGAATCGCGCCGTTGCCGATGACGGCAAAAATCATGAGCATAATGAAAGGAAGAAGACGCACACCGGCCTCAAGCGCGGTGTCGTTGCGGGTGAATTGGAAGAATATGGGGATCATATAGATGGGAATGAAGATGGCGGTGCCGCCACAAGCCGTCATGCAAAAGAGGATGAGCATGGTGCGGGAGCGGAGGAATGAGATGGGGAAGATGCGACGGGAGGGGGTGGTGAAGACGCAGTAGGTTTGTTGGAAACCGAAGATGATGAAAAGAACACCGGAGCAGACGAATAAACCGATGATCGTGCCGCTATTCCAGTCGTATGTTACGCCACCGAAAGAGACGGCCATCACACCTGATACAAAGGCGCCAATGATGAGAACAGCACCAAGGTAATCGACTTCTTTGGCACGCTGTAGGAACTTTGCTCCTGGACGAGGGTCGATATTTGGGAGGAGGAAGAGGTAAACGGGAGCGCAGACAGCACCGATACAAAGATTGATGTAGAATGCCCATCTCCATCCTGCTGCTGAGTCTGTGAAGGCACCTATGACAATATTAACATTAAATTCCAAAAGAAATTTAGGTATGGAAATAAAACTGACCTCCAATGATAGGACCTAGCACAGTACCAAGACCCCATGTCAATCCCGTAGCTCCAATATATATTGGACGTTCATGAATCGTAGTCGTAGCAGCCAGTAGAGTCATAACACCAACGTACATTCCGGCGCCACCAAAACCACAAAGAGCTCTACCAACAATCTCAGCACTTATATTTGGTGCTCCTCCACAGAGTGCCGAGCCAGCTTCGAAGAGTACCACGCAGAGAATATATGTCCACTTTGCATTGAACTGGGCGTAGATTTTCCCCCAAACCAAATTCGTACTGGCTGCTCCAATAAGGAAGCCGACACTTAGCCATGTGAGTTTGGAGATGGCATTGAAGTCCAATACAATAACAGCTTGTACATCTGCGACGATGGTATTGTCGAGAGCGAAGAGGAAAGTCGAACTGAGAATGGCTGCAACGACAAGACTCCATCTCCAGGCACTCATATCCCTTACTGGTTGTTCATCCACTGGTGCTACTGCTTGGTTCTCCTTGTCGAGCTCGTCGACTCCTGTTACGGATGTGTTTTCCGAGACATCTCCGGTGTTGTCGTGAGGAACACTAAGAGACTGATTGTTCATCGACACTGCCGACGACTCTGCCCCTTTTTCGGCCATAGTTACTTGTTGGCGTGAAGCTATTCTAATCATTAGTCTTATGTTTCGCGGTGTAGAGAAGCTATCGAGGAACTTACATATTACCTTCCGATATCTAACAACAGACGAGTGCGGTTGATTGCGAGTCGGTGCTGCACTTATTATACACAACAAATAGAGTATGAAAAGCCTGTACGATAGGACTTCTAAACACCGTTCTCACGGAGGCATAGAGAAACAGAAAATATATACGTGCTCAGGGAGCCGAGCATTGTCAGCCGTCACACAAAGGACGGGATAGTGACAACAAAGAATTGGACCAATCGCCAGCTGATCAGACAACTGATTGATAATCCATCGGATTCATCATCCAAGCTTGACCAAATTTGTGTCAATTTGTGTCAATTTGTGACTCTTTTGCCGCTGCGGATTTTGATATTCGCTTTCGGCAGCACCAGCGCAACAGGAAGCGCAACAGAAAACTCACCGGACTCCGTACTAATCCATAGAGCCCACTAAGAACCCATGATAGTGCTGACAAAACATCTTCCTAGGCTGTAACAGTATTGAGCTTATCACGTACACGGCCTTAAAATAGGGAGAGTCCGATCGGAATAATAATTGCACCGTGTGCAGATGGAATTAGGGCATAACATTGCGACAAAGAACATGATTCTGAACACAATGATTAGGTATTACGGAGATACGAGGGTGGAATTAAAGACGAGCATTATCTTCCAGGATGTAATTGGGGTTGTTAAAACGCACGCCTGGTATGTATGCATTGCAGTTCAACCAATTGACGGCTTCCATTTACATGCCGGGAACAGCGTCTGACTGTACGATGGAATTCCGCAACTTGCCGAGATGTTAATAACGAGGATATTTTAACGAAAAGGAAAGCTGAGGTCATAACGATCAGTCATTATGCGCTGTGCAATACCGCGATGGAAGAAACCGGAGGGCAGATTGGACATGTGAGTAAAATGACCTGTCATGATTCTCCAGAGTCCATTGCCTTGACTCGAGACGGACGTTTATCGTACAGCTACTACTCGTCGTCGTCCAAACTGACGATAGGAGAATATACGATAACAGCGACAACACAGGGCAACCCCACTGTCTGGAAAGTGGGACTACCCACTATTTTACGTTGAAACGCGAGATCTTTAGGGCGTAGATGAGGCATGGCAGAACTGGGAGTCGAGATTTGGGGCAGACGAACAAAGAGGACTGACTACCGCAAGTCTGGAACCGCGCGCGCGCCGTATAATGGGATCCAAAGTGGGTCCACGCTGTAAGGCTGAATACTGCCTTTAGGCCTTGCGCCAATATTGTTTGAATGTAATATCAGAATAGACCAAATAACTTGAACAAGGTATTGTAAGCAAAAGCTTGGCGTCAGCAATAACAACGTAAAAACCCGTCATCTTGGTTCTCTGCTCCATTTTGGTACGCATAGCTTTTGAGGGATCAAACTATCCATTAGACGTGAAGGCTATTGAGTCACGGAAATGCAACCGAATGGTCCTGGGTATATGGGAGATAGCCTATAGTAGAGCTATTAATGGCTTTCCTCGTTCCACAGCATCCCCGCCTCACCACCTATATGATCCCACCGTTTTCCGACTTCTTCCCCCATTTTTGAAGTGTATGCGTTGGATCGTAGGCCATCTTTCGCTAAGCATTCGTGCATACTACCAAAATTGTTTCCTTTGTTGATGGTGGTTATCTCTCTGCCTACACAGCAGGAAGTGGTCCACGATCATAGCTAACGGTCACCAGCACCGCCTCACCATCAACTTCAGTGGCGCCGACGAAAAGACCTTTTGCATCATACTGCTCCACATATCTAGCACCCGGCATCATCTCCACCAAAAGTTCCTTTGCTCCTTGATTGGCAGCCTCCGCAGAAGTGTAGGTACGGCCGACTTCATGGTCTTTCTGGTAGTATGGGATCATATTGAACCTAGCAGTGACCACAACCCAAGCAGGTCCCGGCAGTGTTGCAGCCACCTCGGGATTCTTTTCCTCCACCACGTATATATTCAGGGTATTGCCATCCTTAGTCCGCGTTGTGAAGTCTTCGAAGTCATCCAGCCCGGATGGCTCTGAGATAAAATCCAGGAATTCTTCGAACCCGGTAAGTGTCTCATCTTCTAATTTTTGTTGTATAGAAACTACCATCGCGTCTCGAACGTGAAAAGGCCCAAACCGACTAAAATCGTGGATCTGGGGGATCTCTGTCATAAGATGGAAGATTGTTCCAGTATCCGTAGCAGAGGAAGACGAAGTCATATCGATGAAGGGCCGTGGCAATCGGATTGAAGGTGGTGGTGGTTGAAGAACGTATCTGAAGACAAGGGCGAGGTCGAGTTCTTGTGGTAGGGGCCTCCCTTTCGACTATAAAAGTCAAGGTAGACCGAGATCTACATGCAGAGAGATTGATTTCAATGGCAACGACAGTGTGCTGCTCCGAGCCACTTACATTTTCCTTATTCGTAGAGGTCGGGTTGGCAAGCCAACGCTACGACAGGTACTGACATGGCATGGTGCAGGAATTGTTGGCTCTCGCATTTCCGTCAACTTTTCTTTCGCGACTCATGTTTCGTACCTTGCAGCGATAGATGGATTGGAAAACATACAACAAAATCGACAGTGCGAAGTTGGATCTCCATATTCGAGGGAAATGAGGGAAAATGAGGGGAATTCCGTGGTGTTGAATAGTCGGAGCATTTGGGAAGATCCGTACCGCTTCCGCAACGGGATTCTTAGAACGTATCGCTTATCGATAAGCCTCATCGCCTAGCAAGCGAGGCAAGCTCGCATACACTTCTTCCGGTCCGATGATTTTCCAAGTGCAACCTTCCTCTTCCGACAAGATACCCGTCCGCCCCTTTCCCCTCATTTGCTAGCCGCTTCTAATCCTCGATGATGGCGATAATCAGGAAGATGATGCGACTCGATATCATGTCCTGCTATTGGCTGATTGCCAATGCTGGGCGAACATGTAAACGTACGAAGTAGTCAAGTCTTTTGGGTGATAACGGCTGTACTTATACTGTGGCGACGATCTTTGCTTGATAGCACGAAATACGAAGCTATTTTCATTATCACATCGATAATGCTATCGTCTATCCTTCGACCTTTTGGCTAGATAAGCATTTGTATATCTATATCTGGTGCGCCTCCAGCACGGTATTCTTGCGCGGTCGTGTCGGCGAACGCTCTCACCCCTTGATCATCCCACTTCCCACTTCCCGTTCCCCTTCCTTTTCCCCGCCACGGCTGGATTGAACGACACGATGTCGCTGTCAAACGAAAAAGAGGTCAAAGTCCATGATTCCCACGATATCGAGAAGAACCAGACTCCCCTCGAGGAAAAAACCACTCTGGGTGAAGGAGAATTACATGATCCAATGTTCAAGCATGCCGACCCCAATGACGGAGATGAAGCATTGAAGGCGTTTGCTGGCCATGATGGGGAAATGATTGTTATGACACCTGAAATGGAGAAGAAGTTACTACGAAAGATTGATTGGAATTTAATGCCGGTAATTGTGTATTGGTCAAAGATGGGCTTGCGGCGTGTTACTGATACCGTACACTCAGATGCTGTGTATCGTTTACGGGCTCAATTACCTTGACAAGACTACCCTTTCGTACGCAAGTATCATGGGTCTCCAAACTTCGTTACATTTGAAAGGCGACAATTACCAATGGCTCGGGTATGATTGCATTATGATTGGATTGCATTACGATTACCTGTTCGATTTGCTGACTGAATTCTAAGGTCCATGTTTTATATCGGCTACCTGGTCTGGGAATATCCAACCAACCGTCTCCTACAACGACTACCGCTTGCAAAGTGGTCCTCATTCAACGTCATCGCTTGGGGAGCTACACTGTGTTGTATGGCTGCAACGAGCAACTTCGCTGGCGCCGTAGCGGTTCGTTTCTTCCTTGGACTATTCGAAGCAGCTGTCACTCCCGGATTTGCTCTCTTTACTTCGCAATGGTACACGAAAGAAGAACAAGGACTAAGAACCGGAATATGGTTCAGTTTTAACGGATTCGCTCAAATCTTTGGTGGCCTAGTTGCATACGGTATCTCGGTTGGCGTCAAGAAACATGGATCTGCCATCGAGGCGTGGAAGATCGTTTTCTTGGCTATTGGGCTACTAACTGTGGCTATTGGATTTATCTTCCTCTACTTCATGCCAGACAATCAACTTAACGCCAAGTTTCTCAAGCCACACGAGCGATTAATGGCTATTGAGCGAATCAGGAAGAATCAGCAAGGTGTTGGAAATAAACACTTCAAAATGTATCAATTTATGGAAGCTTTATCTGACCCCATGACATGGGCATTTGTGCTCTATGCTCTGGTTGCTGACATACCGAATGGTGAGGAGAATATTCAGTACTAGGTGGCAGGTGGACTCACTAACATTCTATAGGTGGTCTTTCGAACTTCTTTTCCCAACTCATTGTCTCTTTCGGCTACACACGTGACGAATCTCTCCTATACGGCACGCCTGGTGGCGTCGTCGAAGTCGTTGCCCTCATAGTCTGTGGTTATCTAGGAGATAGATACAGCAACAGAATCCTAATCTCTATCTCGGGTGTCTTTATTGCCATGCTCGGCATGATCCTCATGGTTGCCCTTCCACTCTCAAACAACAACGGTCGTCTCGCAGGCTACTATCTCACCCAAGCATTCCCCACACCATTCGTCACGATCCTTTCCCTCATTTCCAGCAATATAGCTGGCTATACAAAGAAAACAACCATCGCGGCTATGTTCCTTGTTGCCTATTGCGTAGGCAACATCATCGGTCCTCAAACTTTCAGACCATCAGACGCACCGCGTTATAAATCAGCAGAGATCACAATCATTGTCTGCTATGGTGTTTGTGGTCTTGACGTGGCTTTCATTTACTGGTATTACAGAAGAATGAATAAGAAGAATGCGGCGATCAGAGCGGCCCCCGGATATAAGAAGTTGGATAAACAGGAGTTCTTGGATTTGACCGATAGGGAAAATCATGAATTCGTTTATACGTTGTAGAGTCTTAAATAGATATATTACTCTATCTGCTAACTTATATGTTCCTTTTTGTACTTTTTCTTTATAATCTCCGAGGTGTCCGAAATATTTTGTCAGTGGGTCAGCCATCTACCCTTTTGAGCAGCAGCATCGTCGTGGAACGATGGCCTTTCATACTACCTTCCCTATCCGATAACTTCACAGGTACACCGTCGTGTCCTCTCCAATATCTCATCCATGGGTTAACACAACCGAATATTTACTCCCTACCACAGTTTTCCTTGCAATCGCGTCTTTCCCTTCCTTCGACCCAAGACTTTCGGTCCCAAAACCGAGAAAGCTTTTATCCCTACAACACTGTGTGGCCACGCGCGGAATCATGCACATAGCGGGCTCGGGCATGCTTGATTTCTTAGTGGTATAGCAACTTCGTAATGCATTATGATGAGTTGAGGAGAGAGTCCTTGCTACGTGGGAACGGAACGGTGAACGTGAGAGGGTTCACTAGTGTACTGTAGTGATCTTTGGCTGTTGCGTTCGTATGTGTGAGTGAGTGAGATTGGATGGGGGTGTTCCTCTGGTCGGTATATTCTACTTTATATGCGTGCAAGTGGGTGGGTGGGTAAGAACTGTTCTTCTGTCTGAGTTTTTGGAGTGCTGCTAATAGTGGGATAGGAGAAGCTGGGTATAGAGATGAGATCCAGTCATTTGGCGTTTTGATACTCCAGGGATCAGAGGATGTCTTTTTAGTGTCTGGAGATGGTTTGGGTGATGTTAAGGGACTTGAGAAGAGGTGCACTGCGGGGGTATCCGTCAAGCTTTGTGTACAAAATGCTCGGATTCGTCCGTCGTTTCATTTAAATCATTCGACACACTCCTCTCACCCATCTCTTATTTGCTTGACGCAGTGTCTCCCTTCACATTACATCTCTCCCTTTCATCACATACCCAATCCTCAACCCAACCCAACCCAACCCAAACCCTAAAATGAAGCCCCGAAAACCCCTCCCTCTCCTCCTCACCAGCCTCTCTATCCACACCTTCTCCACCACCTCATTATAACACCCCTCCACCTCAACACCACCACCTCCCTTTACTCCATACCCTCCCTCAACCAACACAATCCTCACCATCACCGCCGCCGCCAACCACATGCGTCTGCGACATCACCCGCGCCAACTACATATCCAACACCCAATACATCGATCGAACTGGACTTCACCCTGATCACCCCCCCGCAATCCTACACCCCCGACTCTTATACCTGTCTCCTGACCCCTCCCACCTCCAACACGACCACCGCCTGCGTTTCCAGCGGGCCCCCCATCTACCCCAGCGTCCTCAACACGCTCCTTCTCATCGCCATGAAATCCAAACCCCGCTCCCTCCGTGCGTACGTGCGTGCATGCGCGCGTGCTCGTGGATTTAACCACCGATGCGGAAGTCTGCCGGGAGTACAGAAAAGGGTATTCACAACCGAGACGACGACGACGACGACGAGCAAAGTTCTATAGTGCAGTTAGGGCAGTTGGTTGTTATACTGTACGGTGGTACCGTTTCAGGTTACGTAAAGCACGTTAGTTCTGGATTTGGCGGAGGAGTATTGTATTGATAAGAATACTGTCGGACGGTTGGGCATATTTGGGGGATTAATACGGACGGGGTATCTATCGGTTTAGTGATGCGAGGGATGCGGATGCGGATGCGTCGGTGCTGAAGCTGATGCTGCCGAGGGGGTGGAAGGGGGGGTGGAAGAGGAGAATTGGAGTGTGATTACTTAGGAGGTTGGGGGATGTAGCGGGTGGGTGGGAGAGAAATAGAGGAAGATGTTGAAGCTCAATATTTAAAGGGCCAGTTAGTTTCCCGGAACAAAATCTCATGGCTTGGGCCAATTGGAGATATTTTTCGCGCGATGTTAACAGGGAAGAAGATATGGTAGGTAGCTTTGATGCCATTATCGCTGATTATGAATGGTATGTATGTACGTACGTATACGCTAACTCATTTGCTTAACTTATTTCCACCAGGATTCGAAACATGTGAGATATACGAGTGAGCAATGCAGATAAGATTTCTAACTTAAGTGTTCATGTTCATCTATATAAATGCTGAAGATGCGGAAAAAACACATTAACGGACAAATATACAATGCTGTTGTAGATATGTAAGGGTTTGGGTATCAACTTTATTAGGTGGTAAATGCGGGTTTGTTTCTTCCTCTGTTTGGTTGGTAGAGCGTCGTGCTTCTTTCCTTTCTTCTTTGCTCGAATAGAGTCTATGTTGGGATGGGCTCTCATAATTGCGGGGTATGTTCGCTTTGAATAAGCCAGGTGGTGCAGTGATGTGGTCTTCGAGGTGTCCTGCCCTCAAAGGCTTCGTCGACTGGGTTGAATTTGAGTTGCTCGGTATGATGCTGTCTCGTAGGATTCGGTGGGTTGGATTAGCTCTGTTCTTAGCCAATTTGGTTATGTGATGTCGTGTTCTTCCTTTCTCTAAATATATTCGTTGACGTATCAAGGATGATAATACGTCTCGTGCCTGACTTCCTCCACTTTCCCATCTCTCATCTCTGTACTCTTGAAGATTTGCTGTAAAGGACTCAACCGTAATGGCCAATCCACATCCTCTTCATCCTCATCTTCATCATCGTCATCGTCAACCAGACCGCCACCCCCGGGTACTCTTAATAACCCCAAATCCCCTCCTGCAGCCTCCTCCCCTCCTTCCCTCTCTCCCTCCACACCACCATTCTCCCTCTTCCTCATCTTCCTCCTCACGCTCTTCCCCCTCGGCGCCAACAACTCGATCGCAACAGGCTCCACAGCCGGCAGCTCCGCTGGCGGGATCACCTCCGTATTCCCCAACTCTTTCATCTCCATACTCTCCCCATGCAACTGTGCCTTCCCTCCCGTTAAGCCATTCATCGTCCAATCCATCGAATTGTGCGATCCGGTCGTCGTAGGTGAGCTCGAGCCCGGGTACCACTTGTTGGGGTCTATGATGATTGGTTGGTGGCGAGGACGCTGCGAAGCAAGGTATTGTTGGTGTTGCTTTTGACGCGTGAAGTAGATGACGATGAAGACGGTTGAGAGGCCCAGCATGGAGCCGATTACAGGACCGATTACCCAGGTTTTACTGAGAGAGGGGACGGGAGTGGAGGTACTGGTTGTGATTGGTGCTGATGAGGTCGTTTCCGGGGTTGAGGGAATGGTTAGGTTTGCTGTGGGGGTTAGCGTCGGTTGAGAGGAAGTGGTCAAGGTCGAGATGGGGAATGGGACGACTGTTGAGGATGAATTGAGGGTTGCCGTGGCCGCCACTGAAGCTATCGGAATGTTAGCAATGTCCAGAAGTAACAAAATCATGAACCATACCTTCGGACAAACGACTATAATAAGCCGAGGCCCACGTCGCAGTCGAAAGAATAGTCGTCCAATCTCCATTCTCGTTTCTTAAAGAACCCGTCCAAGTTGGATGACTCGAAGGACTCATCGTCATCGTAATCAGTGCCGGCGTAGCTGTCTTCGCACTTGCATTGACCGAAGTGACTGTTGCACTCCATTGTGAAGCCATAGATGATAATTTCGACACTTGAGATACATATCGCCCAACTTCTGCATCACCAGGTGTCCCTTTACACTGATCCAGTTCTTTTGTCAGAAGTGCTGTGATGTCCGGTTCGTCTGTATTTGCAGCGGGATTTGCTAGTGCGTGCGTAATTACGCACGATTGACAGTCACCGCAGCTGGTGATGAATGTTGAGTTGTTTAGACATGAGGTGGGCGAATTGAATGATGATATTTCTAATTTACATGTTGCTTGATTGATATACCGTCAGCTGGCGATTCTTATTCCTCACGATGATAGTAAGTAGTCGACGTGAAATGAGGTTTACTCACGACATTCAGGAGTACAGTAGCTGTCCGGTAAGATCGAAGTCCCCAATTGTCTCGCTGCTAGTGTCGCAGCAATCAATCGAGGAAGATACATATCCAAAGAACGTTACACGCTCTTTCCAGTGTCTTAGAAAAACGAGTGTCTTGAGGTTGGGTGGAGATGCATTTTAGTCACTGCTGAAGAGGCTGAAAATGATTTCATCGTGAGAGGAAGAGAAGTGTCACGAAAATCTTCGAGGACGTGGAGAGGCCATAGTTGGTGTGGTACAGACGCAGAAGGGCAGTTGCGGACATCTCGTTAAGCAAAAGAAGATGGATGCGTTATGCGTCCGATTGTAGTAAGAATTCCACCAGGCACCCGGCCTTTTGATATGTTCTTACTAGGGTTCCAATGGGATGGAGAAGGGTCCCCGTTCATGAACATGGTAAGGTTGCAAGGGAGGTTTCGCGTAGCTCGCCCGAAAAGCTGGGTGAGCAAGGGGTCGCATGAGCGATGTGCCTCTGGGGTCAGTGGGGATAAACCGCTGATGGTGTATTCAATGGAGATCTAATTGGCTCAAGTGTCAGCAAAGTAGCTTTGCGTTGTTCTGGAGATCATCCTACCCCCTAACAGGCCCGACAGGATTAATATTCCTGATTACTAGCCCCCTCGCCCCTTCATCCTATTTTCTTTCCCAGACGTCAGACTTCTAGACTTCCCGGAACAGCTGGATGGATTAAACAACTTCATGCCCTCGCCGGAGAAACTGTCCAAATAAGGTCTGCGAACCTTTTTCATCCCCTTCATCATTGGGTGATTCCCATTGCAAGCATGCAAGTTGCGCGAGACATGATACTTGAACGGGGATTGAAAGTAGCATCAGAACGCCACATGGTCTGCACATCCTCCACCTCTAGCTCTTCTGGGATTAAAGCAACGACGTCTTTTCAGCTCAACATACGAAGTATTGAAGCCACTGTCTGTCGCATTGGCAGAAAACTGGCCTCGAATACTACCTCTGAAGGAAAAAGAATACATATGTCATCGTATCGAAACCAATCACCCCGCTCGATTAGAAACTCGTCGTAGCAGAAATATTTTCAAAACCGCATCTCCTACAGGAACCTTCCAGTGTCCTACTCACGGCCGGCTGCGCGGAGAATTTCTTTTTCATCGTTGTTTCGGCGCCAGCGGTATTCTCCATCTTTTGAGTACTGTACAGAAAGCCACATGGAAGCATGGATCTACAGTATCTCGTCCAGTGTTGTAACGCCGGACGATTTATTCTGAGGATCCAAGAGCGACACACGAGCATTTGATCTTGCCACCAAGAGCTCCATGAGCTTCACGTTTTGGATATTCCCATATCGCTCTTCCTGTCCATCTATGCTCAGTACGCCCCGTACTCGTAACACTGGGGTCTGTACTTCGTACAGTAGGTCATTATCTTGCACCCGCAGCTTCGGTACAGTATCGGCCGGTATATAGATGATTTGCATGAATCCACCCACGAAATGGTTCAGGTTCTTTCTTGTCTCTGCTCCCGATTACGATTTCCCGCGCTTTTCCCGCCCTTTTCCCGTCTTTAGCAAATGATTTCTAAGCTTAATGTTAGGTCTGACCTTGGCATGGCATGATATGATATGACATTTGGTTCCTGCATCAACAGCTTGAAAAGGAGGGAAAGAATCCTTCAATTCGTCTGAAAATTCCTGCTTATCTCGATAACGAGCTATTGCTTCCTCGTGAGATGACTTGGCGTTTTTATTCTGCGGTCAGCTGCTCCTGTACGAGGACTTGGTCAGTAAGAATTTGTGGTTGTGGTTGTAAAGCTATGCTATGCTATGCTATCGATAAAAATCAGGCCCTCAAATACGAGTGCTGGTTGTCTCCAACCCAGGCAAAGAGCGACCCTACCTTCGCAGGAAAGACTCTCAATTCATCCAAAAGTTGAAGCCGTTTCAGATATCTATACCCCTCAGCCCCGCTATGGTGACCTATAATAATAGATTTCCTCAAACCGACTCGTTTCCTCCACAGCGGAGGCCCGTAGCAACTACCTATCAACTTGCCTCCCCTCAACCTCCCTACGAAGCTATCTAGACCTACCAAACTACCTACCTGAATCCTACAATACAACATCTCCATGTCACACAACCCATCATGCCTATACCATAAGTACTATACTGCAGCACACCAAACAGCAGGCTCCAGCATTTCCTCTCACCCCTGATTCGTCCCCCGGCACCTGCAAATCCGTCCCAACTCGGCAAATAGCTCCGCTCAAGCGAGCGAGTTGAAAGAAGGGACAGCCTTCTCCTCGTCCGTCTCGACGATCATAAGTATTTCTTCGGGACAAGCTTGCGAAAGGCAAATAAATCCTTCCAGCGCCGTCGTACCACCAAAACGTTGATGCTTTCTTTTCCCTTCAAAACCCGTGCGTGTGTTTTTACTTTCCTGGGGTCGGTAGCTAGGTAGGGTGTAAGGATATACAAGTCTGACACTGCTGTGTTTCTTTTTCTGTCTACTGTACGAGGTCGAACTACTGCAGGGGCAGCACTGAAGGGCGTGCAAGTAAAGGGATATGGCAGCTCGCCTCAAGTCGCACAGCGGCACTGTGTTCTCATATTAGAATAATCAAACTTAATAATTAACACCCCAGCCCTACAGTAGCTGTAAACCTGCGGCGTATATGAAACATATAATTTTCTCTTTCCCTCTCCCTTTCCCTTTGCTCTTCCCTCCTTATTCGTAAAGTCTAGAGTCCAGATGCAGTCCAGTTCAGTACAGATCAGAAGATTCATCTGATCGCGCGAGAAAAAGTTCCTGGACCATGAAACACTGTATATATTATTTAAAGGTAAAAAAAGTAAAGATAAGACAAAAGAGCAGTAGGAGAAATAAAAATGTGAAACAAAACAATTACAGTACTATCCCCATCCATCGCCGTAGAATATTTCCCATTCTCCGCTCAGCCACCCGCTTTGTTCACCCACTCAACGACCAATTTGACCTCTTCGCACCTAGCTGGTAATGGTCGTTTTGCATTAACGTACATGCGTACTGGTGAATTCTCGATGAATTGACCGTTGTGCCGTGAATTGGTTTGTGCACAGAAGCGCGCTTGTCCGTCTAGGAGGAAGGAATGTTAGTTTATCTATACATTTTCAAATGCTGAATTCCTAACAGAGACATGTGAAATGGTAACCTTAGAGAGAGGCAGAAAGCTCAGGTTGAAGGGGACAAAAAAAAAAAAATACACGTAAGAAAATAGAAAGACAAAACTCACCATTCCCCACAAACCCACTACCTCTCATCTGCAACAGCGTACCATACGGCCACTCACTCGTCGCATCCAGCGTCGACGTGCCATTAACATCCATCCCTTTTAAATTCTGCAACGAATTTCCAGCCCCGAGTACAGTGTACCCGCCATTAAGTTGGATATTTGTTGAAGTATCACCGAAATATTTAAGCGCAGGCGGACTAGAAGCTTGAGTGCAAGCGAGGAAACCCTGAGGCTCGACGATGGTGAATGTACAGGCACGAGAGGGGGAGAAAGTGGTAAGACCAGATGGGGAGATGTAGGGTGGAGAGGGGGAGAGGGAGTAGTAGATGCGAGTCATATAGGTGAGGAGGGTGTACTTCTTGGGGAGGAGAGTGAGGCGAAAGGTAGGCGTGGAGAGAGTTGAGGGGGAAGGGGAAGATGGGATGGGGATTGAGGATGTGACGAGCGATGGGGCGAATGAAATTGGAGCTACTGGACGAGGTGCGTAACCATAATAAGGTGGAGGTGGTGGAAGTGGTGGGGCGAAGCTGGGCTGTGGAATAATGATGTCGGAAGTAAATGTCGGTTGAGTTGTTGAGGAGGATTCGCTCAATGATGGAGTAATAGAAAAAGGTAAAGTCGAGGAAGACTGAATGTTTGAAGAGACAAGTGAAGCGGGATCTTGAGTGGATGAGCCTGACAAGGAAGAACTCGTGGGTTGTGTAGAAGTTGCGCTTGCTGATGAGTCCTGAGCAGTAGCCTGAGAGAGAAATGGTGTTGCTATCGTTGGCGGATCAACAAGGGTGGGGCTGGAGACTGATGTGCTTACTGCCGTCGAAGGAATGTTGATGTTTGATGTATCTAGAGAACTGGGCGGATAGTAAAAGGTTCCGTATCCATAGGTACGAGGGCCACTGGGAAGTGGATTATTGAACGGCGTAGTAGAAGGGAAAACTGCTGAAGTGGTACTTGAATCTATGATTGATGGAGTAGTTTGACTGCTTGCGGATGTACTTGGTCCATCACTAGTGGTCCCTGCTGGCTGTGGATCGGTTGGAAATAAGGCCCCATTAGTTTCTGGAATAGTTGAAGTTATAGAACTTGCTGAGGGTGAAATTCCGCTGGGATCTGCAGTACTTGAGGCTCCTGGGAATGAAGTTGTAGGTACGACTATTCCACTGGGGCTCAAGCTGCTTGTGACTCCCAAGGGTGGCTCGACCGGAACTGATGATATCGTTCCGGATGGCAGCTCGCTGGAGGGTATCACGCCTGTTGGCATTGCATCTGTTGGTAGACTGCCGCTGAACGTCGCAGAAGACAAGCTTGGAAGAACCGACGAAAGAGACCCTGGAGGGACATCGTTGCTAGGAACTACGGAGGGCAAGTCAGATGAAACCGAAGGGGCTACCCCAAGGGGAGGGGTGCTACTGGATGCCGTAGCTGGAGGATCTGTCGGCCAAGACGGTAGTGGGTAGCCGTAGCCATAATATGGAGGTAGGACATCACTAGAGGAAGACGGCAAGGACGGGGTGCTCGGTAAAAGAATTTCAGGCAGCGTGCTTGATGATAGTGCCCCGGGGAGGTTAGGATCAAGAGATGAGCTCGGAGCAACTGGCAGGTCGGATGTAATTGTGGTTGGAAAGCTCGGCACCAAAGTTGGGTCCGCCGAGCTTGAAGGCGGAGGTAAGGGGTTCAGTGTATTCGAGGAGCTAGTGGCTGCTACTGGTTGGTCTGGGCGAATGGAATCTGAGGGGATTGGTCCACATAGTGGTAGTGCAGGTGATGATGGTAGAAGGGGATACACCGTCAAAGTAATCTGACTAGCCAGAGAAGTCACTGGCCCTGTGATCGCGGCTGAAGTAGTAGCGCTTGTCGGCTCTGGGACAGTAAGTAGCGATCCTGTGGAAGGATCCGCCACTGATGTGGGCGCGTTCAAACCACCAAGAACAGAAAGGCAATAGGCGTCGAAAGCACTCTCATAGTCTGTACACATTTAATTATCCATCTCATCATGTTTCTCAGTTGGCACTACTCACCGATTCCAATATCTGAACACTCATGGTAGAAGCAAGTATTATAAATACTCCCACGAAGAATTTGAAATTTATTATCTGGGCGACACTCGCAGGTGGCATCTTCAAATAAGCAGTTTGCACTGAGTCCTGCCTCTAGAATACAGCCGGAAACACAGCCTGGTAGTTCTGGGACTGCATTGGATGGTGCGCGTGCTCGGAGAGATTTTGGAATTCTAGATTGGCATGGTTAGTAACGCTGTAGTCATGGACTTTTATATATTTGTTCCAACTTACAGGGCACTTTTAACAGATAAAGTAAACGAAAGTAAAAGAACGAAAGATCGGATCATTCTGACTACAGATCCGCGTGCGTTTTCGGAAGAAAGGAATGGAAGACTTGACACCTCTCCAAACAAGACGTCTTAGTATGTGAATTATATATTCCCCTCATATTTCAATCCAGAACGTAAAATAACCATCATGCAATGCGGCACTGTTGCATGTGTGATAAAAACCAAGGAGATTGCCGAATACTGGCGTGATTCTCTGCACCACGGTTGTTCAACCGAAGCTATTGCCCACCTCTCTCAATAAACAGAGTTTATCATTCTCAAAGAAGAACCCAGTGCTCCAGCAGAGAGAGGAGATACGTATGGATACTGGTCGGCCACACCTTCGTGCTTCCCCAAACCCTCGTGATACGTACCCAGCGCTCTGTTTCGAACACAATGTATGACTGCACCCGCGCACAAAGACTTCTATCACCAAACACAAATCGTAGTATTCAATAGTACCAATATCCACAAACGCCCATTTTCTCGTCACGGCCATTATTTAAAAGTCTTCCCTCACGCGCGCAATCTCGTCGGCCTCCATCGTTCGTAACATTGATTGTCGTTCAGCGATCACCGCCGCCATCCAATGTGACTCTGCAAATTTAATTGTCTGTAGCCCCCGCTTGTACTGCTTGAAAGTTAGATGGACTGTCCGAAGAGTTTCTTCCTGTGATGCCTTTATGCGATTGATTCGCTCTCTGAGTCCAATGGCGAGGTTTTCAATCCCTTGGTTTTGGACTTCAACTTGGCTTTCTTGTCGCTCTCGTATCGCTTTCGTGCTCTCTTCTATTTCTTCGTCAAAATCCGACTGTAGAGTGGGATTCCCCCTTTGGAGTTTCATTGTTTCCATCGCACGGTTACTTCTGACTTTCTGTTCTTCTAACAATAAGCTCTTTTGATTCATGGCCTTGAGTCTTTCGATATCCTCGGCTTCCTTAGCCCAAAAGTTCATAGAACCTTCCATATACGCTTTGACCCTGTCCAACATATCTTGTCGATCACGGCGCAATTGCTCCTCTTGGCTGTGCCAACGATGTGCGATAAGACGTTTCTGAGTTGCGTGAACCGCTTCGAGCTGCTCCCTGGCTTGCTCAAACTTGGCGGCAGTAGCTGCGACTTCGGTGTTAATAATGCGTTGGCGGAAGGCTGCCGCTTCAAGTCTGGCGCGTTCATCATCTTGCGATTCCACTGCCACTTGGTGTTCCACAGAGTTCTCTTTATTATTGTGGCTCGACTCAGCCTGAACTTGCCCAGGTGGATAAATACCTCTGTCCCAGTCATCGCTGTCAGCACAGCCGCATGCTCTGAGGCCTTTCCCACATAGATAGCAAAATACCGCACGGCAACGACAGTACACCCGTCGACAGCCATCAATCCTCGCGATCATTGCTCGACAGCGATGGCATCGTCTCCATCCCTGGCTTTCTGCGAAAGTAAGAGTTTCTTGGAGACCACTCTCTTCCGGGCAGTCATCTATTCCATGCCACGCACCGCGGCACTGTGTACACACTTTTCGTTTGCACTTCAGGCATTTTGCACGAGTTTTGTTTTTGCTGATTGCTGTTAGGGGTATGAACGCTCCGCATTCGGTGGCTACGCAATATATTCGTTTTGCTGGCGGTGTTGACCATTCTAGCTCACGCTGATGGAACCTTTTTCTCTCATTCCTCCCGATATGGCGCAAAATAGTGCGGGAAGGAATAGCTTCTGCGCAGCATTTGACAGGCCATTGATCCTCGGACTCGAGGGAAACACTTTTCGCTGTCAGTTACTGCACAGACCGATGACTTGTAAATGAATCATACTTAACCAGTTTCTCAAAACACATTTTACAATATTTATGGCAGGCCAGATCCACCAATCTTGGCTTAGTGAAATGCTCCAAGCAAGCAGTACAGTCCCTTCACTAGTCAGCTACTGAAATTTCTTTCCATTCTGTCAAATATAACATTGCTTACCCTCTAGAAAGTGAGTGGGATCCAAATACTTCCGATGTCTTTTGTTTCAGCTCTCTGTAAAATGAAATCGGTTTACTTAGCACATGGAGTCTTTCCATTATAGGTCTTGATCGAGCCCTCGCAGACTTCTTTGATTCTTCGTTGGCGATCATCAAATTCCTATCCTCTTCCCTGATGGGATCTGCACCCGCAGTTTTGGTCAATTCGAGCTGGTTTGATGCCGCAGGTGTAGAAGAAATAAAGCTAGTATCGTTGATAGCGTGCAGTGTTGAAGAACTATCAGTATCTACCTGCTCGTGCACACGCTGCTGCTCCTCTAATAAATGTTGCGCTCTCAGGGACACAATCGAGAGCGTGAGAAAGGCACTAGGGCCATTGGTACTACTTTCTCCAAGGGCCGGGATCATCCCCTCTTCCAGCTCCTCCGGCTCATGGATGATTTCCCAATAATTGGGCGTTCCTCTGGAATCGACTGCTTGCATGAAAGCTAGGCTGTAAGGCATGTTACGTGACCTGCTCTCATAACTTTCCGTAAGACTGATCGACCGGAAATCCTTGGGGTCATACTTTTGGGGCATGGTCGTGGACTCAGAGCGTGCAGACGATCCTGCATCTCGAACAACATGAGTGGCCGACGATGGGCCTGCTTCTACTCGCTGCATGATTTCGAACGATGCCGAAGTATTCGTGATATGGACGAAGTGTTTTGTTTGCTTTTTGTGAAACTGAGAAATGACGACAAGTGGAAGTGAGTAACTGTGAGAGAGAGCAGGCACATGGCAATATATAATAGTAAGAATTATTATTTTTGTGTCTTGTGGTAGTAGTACTAGTATAGTTAGACCTAAAGTCCCATGGAAAGGCAACTTGAGGCATTCAACCGTACAAGTATAACATTTTAAGCATTGCTAGGACAAACATTGCGATGCAATACGGTTCGTGGTGTGCCCAATGAGATTGTTACTCTGTGTTGAGAAAAGTACTAATTTTGGCTACCAAAATTCTCTTGAGCTGGACTTATCTCATAGGGGTGGCCAGATTTTGTCGCGAATAGTACTCCAAATTCATGTAAAGTGAGGTGCCCAGCGAAAAGCGCCTTGCCGAAGAAATACGCTGCAAAAGGCAATGGTGCCATGGAAGACTGGAATTCTTACCATTTCGGCACAGCACTAACCGTAGTAAGACGTACTACTTACTACTTCTTCAGATTTCTGGCTCCTTAAATGAAGAGCACAAGGGATTTTCTAATCCCAAAGTCCATCATCCAGACTTAAAAAGTCCAGAATTTGGTAGCTCTAACTTGAAGACCATAGTGTATGCTACCTTGGTTTGCAACATCGCTGGAAACCTGAATAGAAATACCTTATGAAAGAGAAACACGCTAGAATATTTAAAAAGACTCTTGCATATATGGGATGGCGACGAGTATCTCTCCAATTTCTTACTACTAAAAAGTCCGCAAAGTCTGACCCAGCCGAGTCTGGCGCTGTCAGGTGTATGAGGCATTATGCGTAGCTTCCAAGATCAACTATCAGGTGCGATCTTGGAGTGCTCAATAAGAGCATTACCAAAATACTAAGGATATCCAACCTGACGCAGAAGAAACGACCCAAAGCTGTATTGTATGCCAAAACTGTGCGTCCAAAATTATATGCCCAAAACTGTATCCAACTTGATATCATGTCGATTGGGTCATCGATACAACCACTTCCGCACCACCGTCTATCCAGTATGCTTCATTCCCTCTGACCTTGTTATTACTGGCAATAAAAAACAAGAGGTAGATGTGCTCCACGATACGGCCCCAACAGTTGACCCTGATGGTTGCCCAATCCTCTGCACGTTCTGCTGATACACCCCAGCCAGCGTCGCCTCTCAGGATGAATTTATTCAAGTAGTTCCATATGCTATGTCGAAGTGGCTGATCAAATTCATTTGTGCGAAACAGCCAGTAGCCACGTTCGAGACCACGAATTTCACGAGTCTGTTTGCAGGGTTGATAGCACTGTCGTATGCCCTCAACTGAAATGAGCTTGGCAAGAGATTTCGTGACGAGGTCATCTTGGTGTAGTTCTTTGGATGATGTGGGAGGGATGATGCCTTTTATTCTTAAGTTCGTGAAGACGGTGTTTGAAGATGCTGGTGAAGGTGGTCGAAGTGATGATGGAGGATGTATGGCAGGTTCGCCACTCGGATCTTGATGAGGTGAAGGTCGATGGCTTGACGTTGGATCGCTCAAGGTTGGATCATTTGATGGTGGACGATCTAGAATGGGAGCAGCCGCGGATTGCGTATCAAGATGAGGATTTGGAGAGATTAAACCTGTAGCAGAGGAAGTGGTTGCGGTGGTATCAGAAATTACGGTCCTGAGATTCTGGGAATTTCTGGCTTGTGGCGGCAGCGAGTGCGCTGGACGTCGTTTCCGACCGCTATTAGCAGGAGGAGGCGAAGGCAATGACGCCTGTGGAGTTTCAGTTGGGGTTGACATCTTTAACGGCTTATTCGTTTCATGCAAATGTTTGTCACTTGATGTTTCTTCCAGTTGAGAAGACTGAGGGATTTCCATTAGCGGACCAGTACGTTCATACAGAATTTTTCCTGTTTGCCGAGCAGCTGGAGTGAATTCGACACTGCTCGGAACCGGAAGGGAATGGGATTGTGAATGTGTGTTTGACAGCGGGGACGATGTGATTTGACGGTATCGGGATGCATGAATACGTTGCGGAGGAGAGGATGCTGGGAAGCGAACAGAAGCAGACGAAGAGTTTGCTTTCGTGTTCGGATGACTGTGAGAATCTTCTGGGCTGGAAGTAGGTGGTATATGTGGAATCTCAGTTCCAAGACTGCTTTTATCTGTGCTTGGTGATTTTTTGGCGGGTGACTCTTGAGTAGTCTCGGTTTGCTGTTTAAGTATCGCCTTTATCCTGTTTGGTGACGAAAACTCTTCAAGACGGCAAACAGTCTCATGGCTGGATTCATCATATTCGGATTCATCAACACCGCCTGTTGTGGTTCGCCATGGCGGCGGGTGTCTCGGCGTCTGATTCTGGTACGTTGCCTTGCTGTTTGGCTTGCTGCTTGGAGACCCCGAGCCCCACGTGATTCCACTTCTGGTGCGAAAGATTGGTGAGTCGCGGTTATCGAGAACACTCCGAAAGGAGAGTTGAGGGGAAGGCAGAAGACCCGACACATCCTCCATCAGTTCGTCCTGACGTACAATCGCATTGGATTCCGGGTCGTCTTGGGAAGGAGGACGATATGATGCATCCGGGTCCAATTCTTGTGTCGAATCGAGGAGCTCTTCTTGACGCTGTACATCGGCTTGAGTATCAAGCGCCACAATGTTTGGATCATCTCGCAGATGTTGCCGGCTTGTTGGCTGGAAATTCAGGTAAGCTGTAGCCAAAGCTCTATACTTAACATCATCCAGGCCCCGGCTTGGTGCAGAAGTGTGAACTAAAATCTCGACGTCGTTTCTTTCTTCATATGACATGATTGTGTCCTTCGACAGTGAGCATTATTTCCGTGCTGGATGCGAGACCTATTAGACGGACTGCGCATTTGGGAGAAACGATATCTGGTTCGGGCAATCAGTCCTTCGCGGTTGACTTATACGGTATGTTTAGTGCGCCCGAGATCCTGCCGAAAGAATGCTAGTAATCTTACGTCGCACTGCACAACAACGAACTCTGCGCCCACAACAGCACATTTTCACCAATTTGACCTCTATATTTGTTGGTAGATACATCTTCCCTCAATGAAAGACAAAAGCTATGTACATGATGACTGGTGTTGAGGAGTGAGTTTAATATATTAGGTCTAGTCGTTGCTGGCTGACTATGAAATGCACAACTACCACTACCACAACTACGATAAAACTATAGAGCTATCACGAAAGATGAGATGGCGCGTTGTTGCGAGACAATGCTTCTAGTTCTGAGTGACAATTTTGTCGCGGTAACGGTTCACAGTTGAATTTGGTCTACACACCACAAGGAACTCACTTATTAATAGATGCACATTGGTAGAATAATTATTGATTGTTGCATCAAACATAATGACGGTAGCAAGGGGAATTGCCAATTGCAGAATACTCACCATATGATACATTGGTTGCGCGAGAAATTCCGCCAACCCAAAGTTACGTTTCGTAGCCCTACATCCGCCACCGTACAGTACCTAATTCAATAGAAACTTTTGTGCAAAATGCCCTCGGGAAAGCCCACATGAAGTTCAGTCCCCTTCGAGATACCCAAACAGAGCTGGGGAAAATGAAGGATCATACCAGCTTCAGAAAATGTTCAAAGCCCACAAGTCATGATGATTTTGTCCAAACGCCCCACTAAAAGATAGTATCAAAATGCGCAAAATAATATCCCAAGGGATAGCCACAAGCCAACAACCACAGAATCTCAAGCCCACAAGTTGTAAACATCTCATCCAAAAATGGAAGGAGAAGTTCAGTCTCATATCCCACATCTCCTATATGGAGTAGAAGTCAAGAGCCGACAACCCACAAAGCCAACGGGACCCCACAGATCAGTATGCAGCTTCCTTAGTAGAAAGAGAAGCAAACGTGCGACAGGGACACTATCCATCGAACACCCCAATTATTCGAAGGACATCTTCTTTCCCTTGAAATCACCGAATCCACCACGGTTGGTGCTGCCTCCACGTCCACCACGGGCACCTCCTCCTCGTGCACCACCACGTCCTCCACGATCAAATCCACCACGTCCTCCTCTAGCACCACCGCGTCCGCCACCACGACCTCCACGTCCACCACCCTCACCACGATCAGGGCGGGGAGTAGCATAGTCGAGTCTTAGTGGACGACCAGCAACATCAGCACCCATCATGGCATCATATGCCGCAGTAGCATCCTCGACGGAGCCGAAAGTGATATAGCCGAAACCCTTAGGGCTGCCAGAGTCCCTATTGGTAATTAGCAAGTGATGCGAATAATTATTGGCAAAAGGGTAAACTTACGGATCAATTGGTAGTCTGACGTTGACGACAGTACCGTAAGCACCGAATGCCTCACCGATAACATTCTCATCAACATCAAAGGAAAGGTTGCCGAGGAAGAGGGTGTCAGAAGGTGGGTTCTTGGAGTCACCATATTGTTGGGCACGGTTGTTGGCACGCTCCTTTGGTGCGATATTGTCACGGGGAGTGGAGAAATCGACGTTGGCCTCACGCCCATCGATGAGAGCACCCTTCTTAGCAGCAAGGGCGGCAGCAGCATCGGCTGATTTGGCAAACTCAACGTACCCGAAGCCCCTGGATCGACCGCTCTCCTTGTCGCTAATGACACGAGCACCAGTGATCTCACCAAATTCTTCGAATTCACGGTAGAGCCACTCATCATCAATGTTCCAGCTCAAGTTGCCAACGAACAGGTTCTTGACACCGGTATCTTCATCAGAGGCCTCTTGAGTCTTGGACTTCTTAGTAGACGCCGCTGGTTTATCATCTGCCTCTGCCTTACGCTTCTTTGATGGTGCTTCGGCTTCTTCGCTGTCGGAATCAGAAGAATCAGATCCTGATTCTTCCTCACTGGAAGATGACGAGTCTGAGCTGCCAGATTCATCGTCAGAATCCTCCTATTAAATAGTTAGCAGATGCGAGAAGTGGAAGGAAATCTGGTGATCAGCTCACGGTAGCTTTAGCGACAGCCTTAGCAGCGCCATTGACCTTGGCCTTTCCAGCCTCGACGACCTTCTTAACAGTCTCCTTAGCGGCGGCAGCTACTGGAGCAGCTTCTTCCTCGGATTCGGATTCGGATTCGGATTCACTAGAGTCATCACTATCCTCACTTTCAGAAGCAGCAGCTTTCTTGGCGGGCTTTGCGGGTTCAGAGTCAGTTTCAGATGACTCGGAATCGGATTCTGATTCTGATGAATCAGAGGAGTCAGAGGATTCTACATCTTTCTTCTCCGCGACCTTTCCATTGGCCTTGGCCTTGCCGTTAACAGCAGCGGCCTTCTTGACTTCTTCTTCCTCCTCGGACTCAGAGTCAGAGGAAGATGCGGAGTCGCTAGCAGATTCGGATTCGGACTCAGATTCGCCATCCGACGAGGGTGTGGCGGCCTTCTTGGTTGGCTTGGATGGCTTGGATGCTGGCTTTGCTTTGGCAGCAGTAACCTTTGCAGTCTGCTTTGATTTAGCTTTTGGTGTTTGAGATGGTTTTACAACAGCCGCATTTTTGACAGTTGAAAGTGGTTGTTTAACCTCAGCCTTTTTGGTGGAAGCCTTAGCACCCTTTGGTTCCTTGGTCTTTGCCATTGCGAATAAATTGAGCTTCGGAAGAAGAAATTGATGGAGAAGTTGAGAAATTCGAAGATATCTCGATGTGGACCACGAAAAGAATGGTAAATTGATAGGAAGTAAGGTGAAAATTGGAGGAAGAGGAATGGATGAGAGATGGTGAAAAGTGCAGGAAGCTATGGCAAAAAAAAATAGCTTCTTATCTGAATTTTTTTTTCTCAATCGCGCTAACGATAAAAGATAGCGTTACAAGGAATCAAGGGTTCTTCTCTCCATTTAAAAACGTGATATCTAGCTGTATTATGTAAGCTTCAAAATAGCTTCAACGAATCAACCCAATAACAATTGTAAGAGAGCTTGACGATATTGATTTCACAGCGGGCCCCCCAGCACAGCTCTCGAACACCCACCATTTCTCGAGGATCCCTGGTTCTCCAACCTTCTGTAATTCGAATATCACACATACAATGGCGCCAACGCCCGAATCCGCCGCATTCCTTGCGAAAAAGCCTTCAGTGCCTCCGACCTTCGATGGCGTCGACTACGATGATACGGCACGGCTGAAGCAAGCTCAAGATGCAATTGTCCGGGAACAATGGGTCAAGAGCATGATGGCGCGATTGGTTAGAGAGGAATTGGGAAAGTGTTACCACCGGGAAGGAGTAAACCATCTGGAAAAATGCGGTGCCTTGAGAGGTGAGCTTTAGCTTTCACGTTGGGTGCGACTAGACTCTAAGGGAGAGGAGAGATCTCAAGCTATGAAGCCGCTATGGATTTGTTTGGTTCTTCTTTTGAAAAGTAAACTGCGCCAGGACTTATTGCTGACATTGACTCCCCTCAGAACGATACTTTGAGTTATTGAAAGAGTCGAAGATTAGAGGTTATCTATTCGAACAACAAAACTACACGAAGTCGCCTTAGATTCGCTATGAGTTTTGTGTCGCGATGAACAAGACGACAGGTGGGCAACTGGGGGCAAAGCATAACAATGATGATGATGCAAGCAGTGGGTCCATATGAGCAGATTGATGGAGGCGTGAAGGAAACCACGTCTTTGGCAGCTTTGAGGGCGAAGGGGATAGAAACGCACTTGGAAGTGACACACAATATAAATACCAAATCCTGTACAATCACACCATCTACAGCATCTCCTTCTCTCTATCCCACGCAGTCCTGATTGTGTATCATCAACGACAAGCCGCACTTTTCAGCCAAAAGTACAATCAAATCCTACGTTAAAACATTTCGATATAAACTTACAATTCCCCCTATGCAAAAGATTCAAAAATGCGTAAATTGACCAAGCTAATCTATTCTTGACCCCTCAAAAGCTCCCCACCAAGAATCTGATAATGCCCGCATAACCAGCAGCTCTCGGTCACCGTACACCACCCAAAAAAATAAATCTCAATTTCCATCCAGCACCTACTCAAGCACCTCAATTCCCCTCCACATCACCCGCCATGATTTGTTCTCGCTGTCTCCGGCGCGGCGTGCCTTCACGCTTCACCCGCTCATTCTCCAGCACATCTCTGCTCTCCCAAACCCCACCTTCATCCACGCCCGCATCTCCACGAACGAAAGGTCCCCCAACAGCAACCTCAACGGGCGCTGCGCAACCCTTCTCGACCCCTCTCAGCCCCTCTCCAACCGCACTAGGAATTACTTCTCGCCCTACGCCCGCGAAGAAATCTACACCATTGCCTGTGTCGAGCGCGCCGGAAGGAACAGTTCTGAAAGGAATAAATTACCTCAAAGGCCGCAATGATCCCGTTGCTCTGAAAGAGGAAGAATATCCCGAATGGCTCTGGCATTGTTTGGATGAGAAGCAAAAGTCAGCGGAGGAAGAAGCTGCTGGCGATGAATTCTGTAAGTTCATCTATATCTTACCGTCCATTTCCTCATGCCATTTCAAACACCCCTCCCCCTGCCCCTTCCGACCTTCCTTCTAAATCCCGTACACTAACAACGCCATCCACCCTCTAGCCAAATCCAAGAAAGTCCGGCAGAAGGCCGCAAAAGCGAAGCGCAAGGCGGAAGAGCGCGCCCTCGCATCCGGCGATACGAGTATTCTAGAACCCAAGATCCCCATCACCCAGCAGACGATTGATTTAGCGGCGGAAGGACCAGAAGCGCTGAAGCAGAGAGAGGAGTTGAAGAAGGCGTTAAGGAAAGAGAGGAGGGCGGCGATCAAGGAGAAGAATTACTTGAAGACTATGTAAACTGTGAATATAAGTGAGGTTACGGCACAGGGCGAGGGAATGCGTCGGTATGGGGAAGGGGATTAAGAATCTAAATTGAGCCTGTGGGTGAGGCTATGAGTGTTAAACCATTGCGGTGGGTTTGCTCGTGGTGGAAGAGAGAACCATCACTCGATTCTAGCAGGAGTCCTCGTGGAAACCGGGTGAAAAGTACATAAGGGTAGCGATGAAAAGAATATTGTATCGCATGGGTGCATGCATAGTGTAGGAGTTGGGGAATCTTTCTGTATTATATGATCTACCCTAAACATGTATTGACTCTTTGCCATTTGTCAAAGAGTAATATGAATGATAATGACCAGCTCTCAGCGTTGATGTTCCTGCTGGATTTCAAAACGTCAAACTGCTGGTTGGATGTTGAGTTTCTCCCTGTGTAGCCATTCTAGACCATGTCCCTTATCCCTCAATATGCCCTCTGTCTGTCCCTAGGATGAACACGGAACGCCAACAGCCGAGCATAAGTTGATCCTCATGAACGGCTCATAAAGATACAAACGGCCCAAAATCAACGCAAGCCAAGCCATACTTTTATTACACCAAAAGCCGAGATCAATCGTCCTCGGCCTCACCAATAGCCGATTTCTTAAGCTCTAATTCTGCCCTGAGTTTCCTCGCATTATCCTCAAGTCTCTTCCGCAAGATAGGATTATTCTGAACCGCCAACTGTGCCTGCACGCCAGCAATCTGTCTCTCCAAATCCGCAATATCTTCTTTAGCTTCTTGGAGGTGAGCTAATCTTGCTTTCTCATCTTCGTCAATATCATCTGCACCATTATTATCTTCGTCACTGTCGCCATCCTCAACTGATTCATCTCCACTGTCTTCTTCCTCCTCCTCGGCTGCAGCTGGCGTTCCTCCTTGCATCATTGACGGTGTAGCTGCCACGCCAGACATCGGAGTAGCTGCCGTATCAAACTCGGCTTCGGCTTCCATTGCTGCTTCCAGGTCTGCTTCCAGATCGGCGTCGAGATCTCCATCCATGCCATTTTGATGCATGTGCTCTCCGAAGTAGCCGCCGTCGTCGGCTTCTCCTTCAGCGTCTTGATCTTCGGAGTATTCTTCTTCCCCGCCCTCAAAGCCATCGCTGCCTGGACTAAATGCTTGGCTGCCTTGTCTGTCTTCTGGTTGGATGACTTGATATGTTGAAGATAATGCCTTTCTATCTTCTTCAAGCAGTCTTTCAACTGCTTCTTCCACAGCTTCAATTGCGTTTCTACTGATTCGCTTCCTGAACCGACGTTTTCGCGCAAAGTGCATTGGCGGCGTCAAACCATGAGGATATTGAAAGGTCTGTGGGTCGATAATCTTGGGCAACTCAATAGTCTTTGCTTCCGCCTCGCTAGATACCTTCGCGAATATCCAAAGCATCTGACAGATATCTGCACTCTTCCACCACCCCCGCTTGTCCCAGCTCTTCATCCCTTCCACAATACAAGGTAGGTCAACTAAGGTAGCCGCATACATATTCCCACGTATTGTGACCATCGCACGCCGTCCCTCTGCGTGAAAAAACTTCATTTGCACATCCGCACCGCCCAAAGACCGAGATAAACCTATCTTCTTCTCAACTATACATTGTCGAAGGTAATCGCAGTCGTCGCCGGGGATCATGCGCATGATAAACTGTTCCTCGATCGCAGGGTCCCTTTCCGTATCGCTAGCCTCAGAATCGTATCCTTCACCCAGTGGTCGCTTCGGTGGCTTTCCTTTGACCTTGGCTTTGATCTGAATTGGCGTTTTAGGCAACCCATTCGCGCTCAACGGTCCAGCAGTCTTCCCTTTATTACCTCCAATGCTGATTTTCACTTTTTTCCTCAGCGGTTCAGCGGGTGCCGCAACCCGTGGTATTACATTGATGGTGTCCTCTTCGCTGTCATCTTCTTCCTTGACTCGCTTTCGGTTTTCTGTAAGCTTCTTGCTTGGTTTAGGCGCTCGCCCTGCTTTGGTTGTTTTTAGTTTTGGAGGCTCCTCTATTGCAGGAGATATTGCTGATTTCGTATTGAATTTGATTTTAGGCTTAGAACCTCCCGGTGTAGTGGCTATAGGTGTGGTCGATGATGGAGGGTTCATCGACCCAACTCCACTGGTACCGACATTCAACTTGAGCTTGAAACCACTCATGCTGAATGTTTGCTTAGTGGTGCTGAGGGTGGGTGATTTTGTTGTTACAGTCACAATGAACCGTATCGCAATGAACCATAAGCTCGGAAGCTCCCGATTATTGTGCGTTGTATTCCAGTACTGAACAATTCCGAAGGCGTTCGAAAGTATTGGGCTCTATTCACAGCTTGATGGTGGAGTTTGGAAGCTCTGGAATTTGGAATGGAGAATTCTACGGGTCGCGACAAACCCAATCGCGCAGCCGCGTTTCCTTTTTGGTGACTTTGCGATTTCGAAATTGATTAAATGAGGACTGACCATTTTAAGAGAACACAGCACGATTGGGAATAAACTACCATATATTGGCGCGCCTGGCATAGTTTCACTTACTGGCCATGGTATCGTCAGTTCACATTGCGTCTTGAACCTGGCTTTACCGTCTCGATAGCGCAACTTCCTCCACCATGGCAACTCCTCCAGCACTGCATCATTCCCTCCTTAGACCTTGCGTCTTACATATCTTACGTGCGGCCGGTTACCATTCGACCCGACCATCAGTTCTTGATACTTTGACCGATTTGGCCGCTCGTTATATGTATCTGCTTGCACAGTCGACTGCAGCGCATGCTGACCTCAATCACACTGAGCTTGACATTACAATACAAGATGTACGAATGGCAATGCAGGATTGTGGTGCGCTTATGCCGGAAAAGGTCATAGAGGATCAAGAATTCGAAGGTGTCGAGGATATGCGAGGCGTTGAGGGGTTTTTGTCGTGGGCTACGGGAGAGGGGAATAAGGAAATCAGACGAATTGCTCTTGGGGATGGAAAGGAAGATTATTTAACGGGTAAGATCCATGTTGTTATAACTTTGAAGATAGCTAATCATTTATGGTAGCACTTAAAAAGAAACATAGCACAACAGACGAAGACTCCCGATATCATGGTACATTACTGGGGAAGCCTGCGGAGTCTCGAGTGGTCAAAGTGGAGGGAGGGGAAATTTCAAGCGTTAAAGAGTGGGCAGATCGATTAAAGATGGCCTCGAAGCAAGCCACAGGAACACCTTCAACCAGAGAAGCATCGTCGGCACTGAGCTCGGTTGGCGATCAAGTCATGGAGAATATGGATTTTTAATGCTTAGGATGATATTATTGTCGGCATGGCGAAGGCGTTTGGGATTTGATATACGATACATGTATGTATTCGAGGGATGATAAAATGCGTCGATGACTACTGAAAATCTTCTAAATATTCTCAAAAATGCCCACCCAGTCGCGCGTTCTCCGTTGTCTCCTCGAGAAGTGAACACAGCGTCCAACTCAAACAGCTCCAAGCCCTTCATTCTGGAGTCTGCCATTGCCTCCGTCGATATTCACACCCTGTTCTCGCTGAGCTTGGATCTTTTCCCTGGCTTCCTTCTGCTCTTCCTTCTGCCTATCTAGGTTACTCGTCAAGCTTCCCTGCTCGCCCCATCCGGCATTCTTCTTGTCCAGCTGTGCATGCATGGTCTGTCCCTCTGAATATACAGCCATCTGCTCTCCTTCAAGGTCCTCTTTCTGTAGTCCATACTTCGAACCTGACAACTCAGCATTGCTGTCGTCTGCGTTATCCTTGGGATGGTCGCCATGACCCATTGCAGTCGCAGAGCCTACGGTGTTTGCTGTGCTGGCCTCGCTGGATGGTTTGGCATCATTTGCGCTGAAAGTGGTACCAGCTGGTGTGGAGTTTGGTGCTTCGTTGAGAGAGGATTGATTTTGTGACGCCGACATGATTTGCTATAGAAGTTTGGCAAGAATGATCTTGGAGTTGATATATGAAGACTTTGGAGTGATGATTATCAATTTGTGAGTTTGGGATGTCAAGGACTTGAAGAATTGGAGAGCTGAGATCTGGTATTGAGAATGCTACAAGTACTACAAATACTACAAATACTTCATCCACTTACCTAGTGCATCAATTTCCCAACCTGGGACCTAAAATAGTATGACGTAGATGAAGCGATAAGTGGTGAATACGGCACACAGCAACAGCCTAAACCGCAGCCAATATCAAGTCCGGTACCATCAAAAACCTCGACAAGCCAAGAGTATTGTTGTTTCATCACAAAATCCCGAAAATTCTGACATCCATCCACATTCTGCGAACCATCCTTCTGTGCATTCCTGTAGCAGCTGTCCAGAAAGTGCTAGAGCATCCGCATCAAAACTTGAGCATCTTAATATCATACTTACGCGAGTAGCGGCGGCAAAGCAGAAGACAGGAGGCGACTTGCTGTCCCACGTGCTTGGACCGTGGGGTATGATTTTGTAATATCTTCCCTCTTTTGAAGTCGTTGTTCAACCATGCCTTTCCCTTTCGCTCTCCCGACAACCTCTTCTTTCTCGTTCTCTGCATATTTCACTAGCGATTCGCATCCCTCCTTGCCACTAGCTGCCAGTACATATCGAGGCGTCCTTCGTGATACACTTAAGAAACACAAGAGGCTTCCGGCAGCTCAACAATCCTCGAATCTTTCTTCTATTGTCCAAGCTCTAAAGAACTATTTACCATATCTTCTAGCCCTCGACGCAGGTCTATCTTCCCAATCACAGTCTTTCTCAGAGCATATTGATATAATCCTCACATCGACACCAACCTTAGAATGGCGCCCTACGATATCCGAACCTCCAATTCCGGGACGAGAAACGCCCCGAATAAAAATCCAGTCTCTGGAATATGAGATCTACTTCGTACTTTCAACACTGGCTTATACTCATGTACTCCTTTCTCGATCTGCACTACATCCTTTGTATTCATCCGCAACATCATCGCCGGACGCTGAGCAAAGAACAGCTTGTATCAAAAGCGCAACTGAGCAATTACTGGCGGCTGCTTCTATTCATAACTACCTCTTCACTCGATCCTCGTCT
Organism: Clarireedia aff. paspali H2; assembly: GCA_026770245.1. Taxonomy (NCBI): domain Eukaryota; kingdom Fungi; phylum Ascomycota; class Leotiomycetes; order Helotiales; family Rutstroemiaceae; genus Clarireedia; species Clarireedia aff. paspali H2. The sequence goes on from JAJCXA010000127.1 coordinate 83,159, forward strand.
CTAAGTTCTCCCCCGCCATGCCCTGACATCTCAACGCCTGTTTTCCGTGCTCTCAGCAGTTTAGCCATGGCTGAAAGCACATTACTAGCTGTTCTAAAAGATGATCCTTACCCTGCCGCGGTTCAACAGGATCGCAACAAGAATGACAAGGAATGGATGATCAAGGCCCCGGAGATTCCTAAAGTGCGTGCGCACCTTTTTGCTAGATTGTGTCTAGCTGCTGCAGAGCATGCAAGTAATGCGGTAGCTATGCTCGGTGGAATGGGAAATGCTGGCAAAGGGAAGATCGATGCTGAATTACTGAGGTATGTGGAGGATTTAAGAAGAGTGGGGAGAGGCAAGGCATGTAGGTTCTTTGGTGTGGACGCCGAACTAGGTGGTAAGACAGGAGAGGGCATCGGGTGGTTAAGAGCTGGTATGAGCGAGTTGGGGATGGTGACCGGAGATGATGGGAAGAAGTCTGGATTTGGAAGGCTCAGAAAGGAATGGAGTGAGAAGAGGGAAGATCGCAAAGTAGAAAAGGGGAAGGATTGGGGAAGCGACGCCGGGAGAGCGGAAGAAGGGAGAGTTTTGGAGATGTTGGAAAAGAAATGGGTTAAAATGAATGACACTGTAGTTTATTCCTCCCATCATACGAATACTGCTAACGATTTTAGATTGGCACACAGCTCATCCCGTCAGTCGGTACATTGATTTCCAATCTACCTTCCGGTCGAGAAATGCATTCTGTTAAACCGTACAATCCACCATCATTAGATGCTCAGGTTCTCGAAGATATGCGAGCCCCGCCAGATCCAGCCGATATATATGACGAAGTCGATAGCTCCGACGAAGAAAAAGGAGAAGCTGGTGCGCCAGCCGGATCATTTCCAGGAACGAAAGGAGATTATGCAGGAAGTACCAATTACTTTTGAGAAAAAATTTGGGGAATTACATCAGAGCTTTATGACACATCAGATGTCTTGGAAAAGATCTACCAAAACCTTGTTGTCACTGTTACACAAACCTTTGGAGCCGAGAAGCCAAAATAGTCCTAATCGAGTCAAGTTCCGCGCGCTACCATCAACACCATCATCGCCGTGCAACAATGAGATGTGCAACATATCGGCTTTAGCCTTTTTCTTCTTTTCCAAGTGGCGAGGTGGAATTGATTATTCGGTTTTTCCCATCAGCTTACTTTGTTACGCCACGTAGCGTCTTGACAGTTGATAGGGTAGAGAGGGATGCTTATATCCACTTTTGATGTGGCTTGCATCCGATAATATGCTGCATTGGTTGGTTTCATCATGAGGATCATGTTGGTTGGCAAATAGTTTCATATTGATTCTCAGGTGATGAAGCTGGTCTGACCAGTTCTGGATTGCTGACCTCTCCATATCCTATCTTATTTCCGGCCCTTCATAGGCATTTCTTTTCATAACTTTCCTGATACTGCCCCTTCCCGAGTCATGGTTACTCCTTATCGGATGTTCAGAGTCATGATAAACCTCTAATCCGAGCTTTGGCAGCTGCTAATTCCTCGTCACTCGGCATGTTGACAATCATCAAGTACAAGACGTTCTGGTTCCTTGTTAGCAATTTTACCGTGGTATATGCTTACAACAACGGTGTACTCACATAGCCCAAAATCTTTTTCACACCTTGAGCCAGAGGATTTGCGCCCCCGAATCCACCGAGCCCATCCATTCTCCTCATTTCGCGCATCTGCTGCGATTCTCCACCCTGAGAATGTTGTGGTTGAGAATCTCCTTGTCGACTTCTTCCAAGAATGCCTGTTCTTGCACTTAATAAATTCTGAACACCACCGAGTCTGCCGCTTCTTGCTCCGAATCCACCACCTCCGTTACCCCTTCCAACTTGTATCAACTCATTCAAAGTTGGAGGATTGAAATGACCACCAGTGACCAAACTCCATGGGTTCCCGCTACTGGCCGGATGGTTTGGATCTGCATATCTGCTGGTGAATTTTTCTTTGGGGCCAGTTGAGAGAACTGAATCGGGATGCTCAGCCGCCCACTGGGCTCTAGCTCTCCGATCAAAGTATTCGCTGACAAACTCTCCCTTCCGCTTTATCTTCTCCTTCGTCTTCTGTTCACCCTGCGAATCAACCTCATCGAGAACTGGAAACACAAGTGGTGCAGCGGCAGGAAATTCGAATTCTCCATAACTATTCCCAGACGAAGTATGGAACTTGTTCCGAGTGTGCGACTGGCCTGTACTTTGATTGATGGATTTCGATATCATAGACGTCAGATCAATCGCATCGGTTGCGTTGCTGGACTCGGGGTTCCATGTTAAAACGAGACAATATAGGCCTCGAGGTCTGAAAAACTCATTGTTCATTGCGTCGAGGAATGTGTTTGTGCGCTGTCGGCTGTGGATTTCTTTCGCTGCTTTGATCGTCACAGCGATGGCTATCTGCACGGCGACCGCAACGCCGGGTGCGACACCGTGGGCTGCTAGGCCAGCGAAGTTTATGGCGTTGATCCAAGGGCTGGCTTGGGTGGCTTCGTTGAATGTGGATAGAAAGTCGAGGAATGTGGATTGAGAAATGTCGCAGTTTTCAAGGAGCGGTGCGTAGGCGCGGATAAAACCGCGAGCTCGATTTTTGGGCCGACGTTGGGGAAGAATGACGGGGAGGGGAAGGCGATTGGTAAGGGGTGTGTTGGGTGGGTAGTGGGGTGGGGGGTACTTTGTTAAGAAGCGAGTGATTATTTTCTTAAGGAAAAGGGTACGCTTCTCCTTTTCTTGGGTCGTTTCGCTCTCGGATGTTACTTCGTTGCTTGGCCCTTGGAGCGATGATTGTAACGGTTGATCATATCCAGGTGGAGCGATGTCATCTTGTGCGGCGTCGAGTTCCCAGTTTCGTTCATCGTTATCCTCGCTAGGAAGTTGTTGTACAGCAGCGGGCGTTGGAATGCCCGTGGTCAACGAAGAGTCGTTATTGAACCCTAAGGAAAGGGAAGGAGTTGAAGTCGAAGAATTATCGGTACCCGATTCGGAAGCTTGTTGCTTCTTTGCTTTCTTTGCTTTGATACTCTCCGATGCAAGGCCAATACCGGCCGCTACACCTTTGACTGCGTATTCGACGATGGACATTTTGAGAAATAAAGACACCTGCTAAATGATGCGAAGTAGTGATTCTGAGATAGTTCTCTCTGTGCTTGAGAGACAGAATAGAAAAGGTCGAAGCCATATATACATATTTTCATCCCAGTCCACCTCGCATTCGCTGTTGTGCCAAATACGGCATCCATCTCGTAGGGCTGTGCTCTATAGCGGAGGACGGCATTTGATGGATCCTGGAAATCTCAAATGCTCCACATCGTCTCGTTGGTGGGGACCTCTCATTGAAGGTCTTGCGGGTGCTGGCTAATTCTGGATGTTGATTGGCTGGACGCCCCCATGTAAAGAGGCTAGATCATTTACGGAACGAACGCGAGTAGACACGCTAAACTCGATATAGTACGTACACATGATGCTCTACTCGACTTGGACCAAAATTAGGTCACAACGTCGACGAGCTAAAGAGGAATGAACAAGCAGCTCTGGCAGTGTAGTTTCCTATCATAAGGCCTACCCAGTTGCACAGATGTCTGCTCGTGCAAAGCCACAAGAATGTCACTCCTCTACCTTTGCACGTGCTAGTCACTCACCATTGGGCGAAACATCGTCTTGCATCGCGCGTTGATCTGACAAATCAACACTGATTGGACAGGCACCCCAACTCTCAACTGCAGTCATGGTAGTACGGCTCATTACCTATCAATTTTACCCAGTCCAATCAATATCGGTCTAAGAATCGCCCAGATCATTATGGAACCCATAAGGCTGCGCGCGGTCAGAGTCGTCGACATCTCTACAAATTCTCTTTCTGGTGTAGAAGAATACATCGTATTTGTTCGATATATGTAAGACCGTACAGGATACTGAAAATCATCCGCCATGGCAAAGCTTGAGTATGCCTGGGTTTGGTCCTGTTGCTATTGCAGAGATATCAATGGACAATATCGCTCTTGTGGAATGACCACAAACATAGAGTTCTGTCCAGAGTGCTCACATCAAAGATGTTCAAGCTGTAGATGTTCAAGCTGTGTTGCCGAGACGGTTAGATTGAGAGACGGCCGCTATGTATACACACCATCTCTCCCCCCACCCCCACCCTCACCACGAAATTCGATCGTACCTCGAAGTGCATTTGTGTCCCAGAACTCATCTATCGCTCAAAGCTCATCCAGGCTTGCGAGTCAGATCTCTTCATCGAGATCGGAAGATGATCACCGAGAGACTCCCGGTAACGAAAGCTCATCGATGCTGGAAAGTGATGGCCCCAAAGAAGTTTCTTGGAAAGCGAGCTCACCGAGACATTCTCCAGCTGCGTCAACTGCCGAAACTTCGAGCTTCTCGTTGCCAGATATTTCTGATATGAGCCTCGGTCAGACAAGCCATCCATCAGACAATGCATCACCCATGGAACAGACTATCTCAGATGTACCTATGGTAACAGAAGTTGGGGATATTCTCTCGAATGATGATGCATTACCGCTAAACCATACGTTAAATTCCCCCATGGTGAAGTTTGCCGAAGATCCTACTTCGTATTTCGATCACATATCATCATTGTCGAAGAGAGTTTGGGAATTCTTCCCAAACTCTCTCCACAATATCCGGATGGACAATGAGGACGCCGTCCTTTTCCTTCCTGATTTGTCTATCAAAGAATATTCTTCATATTCGGTCGAGATTAAACTGGATTTTGACGATAGTTTAGGAAGGCTTTCGGCTATTCTTAATGGGGTGAATCTGCTTCAAAATGAAGGGTTTACAACTTCGAGCTTCAACATCATCGTTGTTGATAGTAAAAGATACAGTACCTTGAATGTTGTCCCAATTAGTATACCGACTTTGAACACATTCTTCAAGCTTCTGCATGAAGCGGCATCGAAACTTCCTGTTAGTGAAATGGACCAAATTCTAGATGATATTTCGGAAGTTCTACTCCACATTACTTCGTCAATTGGGTTAAACATACCGCATATACCCAACAATCTTTTACAGTGGGAAAAATGGCAAGCGATAAACAGTCTACAAAGCTCCATTGTGATCATTCTTCATTTTGCATTGTTGTCGTTTATCAGATCTCACGTCGATGTTGCCGGCCAGACACCTACTGGAGTCTTAGGTGAAGGATTGCAGATCCGAACATTCGGTGGCACCGTTTTCATGGCCCCTAGATGTCTCCGGTGTTTGAACGGATTTCTCAAACAGCCAGTCTGGGCATTTCACTTTGAGCCTGCTAGCTCTACTTTGAATACCTTCAACTTCAAGGAGTTTTACTTATCTACATCTGTTCAAGACTTTGCACAACTTTGGGGTCCTGTAAAGTACGACGTGCAGACTTCTCGAAACCCCAATACAAGGTCGATCGATGTCCGAGGGGGCACAATCCGTAGGGTCGAGCCATCGTCGTCTTCAGAGTCCGTAACTACATACGATAATGAAGTTCTCTGCCATTGGTTTGGTTGGCTAGATGAAGAACCTCAGTGCGGGGTAGGGGGGTTGGAAATACCCCTTACTAAGCACCTTCTAATTGGAGCACCTGGCACAAGACGCAAGCTAACGGGCCTTACAATATTGGAGACATGCCCATGTTTAGGGAAAGATAAATATTGTCGTGAATTCCCTATTTTTGAACTTAGGACAAAGTTGCCATCATGGTATAAGGACGCTATATCCTCCCAAATATCAGCAGGTAAATATATAACAGTTAGTCTGGGCTGCACCTACAAGTTTGATTCGGGATGGACTTTGAAAGATTCGATCATTGAGGATTGGATAGACTCAAAGGTAGCCGACTCCAATCCACTCCACCAACCTTATCAATCTTATCTGGATTTTTTAAGTGTAGTGGAAATCAGCCGTTGCACTGGAAATGCTCGTCGCATCAGTCTATGGACGTTACTGAAGAACCCTGGGTTGAATCCTTGGTTTGAGGCCCGCTTTGACAAAACTGCGTACCAGGAGGTCATCCAGACAATCAAGCAGCATTGCGCGATCGAGCATATCTCTAAAGAATGGCATGGTCTTTCACCCGAATACAGAAAGACCCTTACATTTGTCTTCAAGTGTATACTATCTGAGCTGAGATTCACGGGTGTTGGCGACGACAACCTCTTACAAGTATGGGATATCACGGAAGCAGAAAGGAGGGACGGCCGAAAACTGAATCCCCAGTGGACATCTATGGTAAAGGATAGTGTAGGATGCGCGACTTTCGCAATAATGACGCCGTCATGTATGATTCACAGCGACCCCAAGGATAGAATGATTGACACGATGATTTGTGTTGATACCAGTGGCCTAGAAGAAAGGCCCGGCAGAGCCACGTCTGGTAGGGATGAGTATGCCCGGTTCTCTTCTATATGGGGTGTTGCCCAGTCAGAGAGTCCCGCGGTCGGGGAGCACGCCCAGAGAGAACCCGAAAATGGAAATGATGCGGAGAAGGTACTCATCGAGCGAATGAATCAACGTCAGAGATCTAGAAAAGCCGGCAATGTATTGGCAGCGGAACAGCCGAATGGGGCGACGCGGGATTATCTTCAAGATACATCGGTGGCAGCAGCAGCAGCAGCAGCAGTAGCAGCTCAGCCCATCATGAGAGATATATTCACACATGGCAAACCTCGATGTGAACAAAGTAATGCAAGGCGATTAAGAGAGCCAAAGATCCCTGTTGGAGGTTACTTCCAGTTCGTAAATGGCACGGGAAAGAAACTGGGACGCTTAATTTTGGAGCCTCACGATGGACCGAACAATTATTTTGACGTAAGGAGATTGTCACCAAGCACCACAATTTTGACTCGGTGGAAGGAATACCGCAGTCTAGGTCTGTTGGATAGGATTGGAGAGAGGGAAGAAGCTTTAGATAGGACGGTCGAAACGTGGGCCCAGCGATCAAAAGGATTCCTCCCATGGATAGCTAGTCACTTGTTGCCAAAAGATGACACTATCGAGGCCTGGACGGCCACTGAATTTATCAGAGGGCCTAACTTGACTGATCACGAGAGAATATTCCGATCTATTGTTAAATGAGAATCCGACAATATATCTTCATGAATTTCCTGCTAGATGACTATCGTCGATGCTCATGCAGAATATAAGCGGTGAGACATAATCAAATGTCAAGGAAAAGATATATAGTATGTGCTCAATGACACTAGCATAATCACGTCAAGAGTGTGCAGTTAAAATCTCCTTGTGCGTCAATGACAGACAAAAACCACGATATAGATTTCGCCATCGAATGTCTCGTTGCTGAACTGAGCAAGAATCAAGATTTTCGTTTCCCCCTTTTCACAATGTGCACCCATTTTCCCCCATCGCAGTCTGACCATCCGCAATAAAACCACTCTGGTACGCATCCTGATTGCACTATCGGCGCGGACTATCACCGTAGGAGAACTTCAACCCAAGAGCCCAAGGAACAAAGACCCAACCACACCCAAAACTGGTGCATAACCCCAATGATTCCATTCGCCTTTTCCTGCTTGATAGCACACAAGGCCATCTCCAAACGCAACCCCACCAGTCGCTATCAAAACCCACCCCAATGTTTTATGAGCTTTATAATATGCAGCGGCAAAGACTGCCACGCCCATGAAGATGTCTCTAATCCCGTAAATCACCATCAAGGAGTTGACGAGTGCTTTGTCGGCGGGGAGTGCTGGAGGTTCGAATTCGAAGAATGTAAGTGCATGGTCGGGCCGGAGGATGGCATTAATGCCGAAGCCGAGTGGGATAGCTCCGAAGAGGAAGCCGAGGGAGCGGAGTGCGCTGGATTGGGAGACTTTTGAAGAGGCCATTTCGACAGGAGTTTTTCAGTCTTAGGATCAACATTGAACACGCGGGGTTAAAACTTTTTATTCTCTTATTTACAGTGCGTACGTAAAGCCAAGATCCTGTTGTCGTGGCGATAGCCATATATTTGGTGTGGCATCTCTCGCTTCGCAACTTCAATACAGTTGCATCCAAAACTTGCCGTTGCCAGCAATGTCATGTGTTGATGGCCAATCAGTGGGGATCCAGTCGATGCATCGTCTTAGCCAATCGGGTGCAATTTGCTTATATATATAATTAGGCAATGACATCAAGCTCTGCACATAGTTCGGGTCAATGACCACCGATTGACGACTCCGTCTGTATCAAAAGATGCTCTTCTGGTCTCGTTATGGCTCAAAAAAGATTCAAAGAATTAAATGAACTGACCCTGATCACGACGACAGTATGCTCTTTCAGCAAGACAACCGACTGGTGTTCCGGTACGACGCCGAGGAGCTCTGGATTGAGCCATGGGGAAAGCATGCGTTTCGCATTCGATCCACGAAGGAATCACAATTCCCTAATCCAGAAGAAGGATGGGCCTTGAGTCAAAAGGTCGAGTCTCCAACCGCTGCGATTGAAATAGGAGAGAAAAGCGCATCAATCACCAATGGGCAAATACGAGCTACTGTTAGTTCCCGTGGCAAGCTTATGATCTACAACAAGGACGGAAGAGTGCTCTTGGAGGAATACGTGCGAAATCGGCTCGATGTTACCGATCCCAAATGCAGTGCCATCAATGTTGATGCGCGAGAATTCAAACCAAATCTTGGTGGGACCTACCACCTGACATTGAGATTTGAATCCCAGAACAAGAACGAGAAGATATTTGGAATGGGACAATATCAGCAACCATATCTCGATCTAAAGTCCTTGGACCTAGAACTAGCCCATAGAAATTCTCAAGCAAGTGTTCCGTTTGCCCTCTCTTCACGAGGATATGGGTTTTTATGGAACAACCCCGCTGTCGGACGTGCGGTCTTCGGGAAGAACATCATGAGTTTCGAAGCATACTCAACTAGTTTTCTAGATTATTGGGTTGTGGCCGGAGACACTCCTGCCGAAATCGTGCATAGTTATGCTGCGGCGACGGGGACCGTGCCGATGATGCCCGAATATGGTCTCGGGTTCTGGCAGTGCAAGCTCAGATATCAAACGCAAGAAGAGTTGTTGAAAATTGCTCGAGAATATAAGAGAAGGGAATTACCAATTGACTTGATTGTTATCGACTTTTTTCACTGGCCCAGACAGGGTGATTGGAAGTTTGACAAGAATTTCTGGCCAGATCCTGGTGAGATACGATTCCGTCTGCTATCATGATACGAGAATTGACAATCCCCAGATGCAATGGTGAAAGAGCTGACTGACCTTGAAATTGAATTAATGGTATCAATATGGCCTACGGTTGACAACCGCTCTGAAAATTATGAAGAGATGCTTGAAAAGGGGTATTTGACTCGCATGGACCGGGGGATTCGCATAGCCATGGATTTTCAGGGCGACACGATTCATTTCGATGCTACTAACCCAGGAGCAAGAGCTTACATCTGGGAGAAAGTAAAGGCCAATTATTATTCGAAGGGTATCAAAGTGTTTTGGCTGGATGAAGCAGGTATGTTACCTCCGTCTTTAGTGTCCATAATACATTCTCAGCTAACTTTCGAGACAGAACCCGAATATACAGCATACGACTTTGATAATTATCGATACTGGAAGGGTTCTAACCTGTCAATTGGCCAGATCTACCCAGTCGAATATGCGCGAGCTTTCTACGAAGGCATGCAAGCCGCAGGACAGGATAATATCGTCAACCTTATCCGCTGTGCCTGGGCGGGTTCCCAAAAGTATGGCACTTTAGTGTGGAGTGGAGACATCGCATCTTCATGGTCTAGTTTCCGCAACCAACTCGCTGCAGGTCTGAATATGGGACTCGCAGGGCTTCCATGGTGGACAACAGATATCGGTGGTTTCCATGGTGGAGATCCCAAAGACCCAAAGTTTCAAGAACTGTTCGTGCGCTGGTTCCAGTGGGGCACTTTCTGTCCTGTCATGCGACTACATGGAGACCGGGAACCCCGACAACCTCAAGTGGGCGAAGTTGGGGGAGCAACTTGCCGTAGTGGTGCAGATAATGAGGTCTGGTCATATGGAGAAGAGGTCTACGAGATCTGCAAGAAATACCTCTTGTTACGAGAAGAACTCCGAGATTATACCCGTTCATTGATGAAAGATGCTCACGAACGAGGCTCGCCTGTTATGCGACCATGTTTCTACGACTTCCCGAACGATCCCAAATGCTGGGAGTTAGAAACTCAGTATATGTATGGGCCAAAGTATCTATGTTTCCCTGTGTTCGAGCCGGACCAGAGAAAGATGAGTGTTTACTTGCCGGTTGGGGCGAAATGGATGATGCAACATGGTGGGCCTATTTTGGATGGCGGGAAAACACTGGAGGTTGATTGCCCTATCGATTTGATGCCAGTATTTGTGAGACAAGATTAAGTAGACTTCATTTTCAAGCTGGATTGGAAGAAAGCTCGTCGCTGCAGTTCAATGTCTCACAACATTTGGAGGTATACGGCCTACCGCGCAGATCAAACTAGGGGCTCTCTAATCTATCAAATTGCTAGCACGCAACGGCGTCTGAAATATAAGAAAAATTTCCTAGCATATTTGTAACAAACCATTTTTACATGTTTCCCTTGTTTGTGTTGGCCGAGGAAATGTAACCTTAGCGCGCGCCAGTGGCGTGGCCAAGAGGATTGTGTTGTAGCCCTACGACCTCTTCCTCCCAAAACAACCGTCTTATCCGTGAAAGCAGGAAACATTAACCAGTAGTATGGTTCAAAACAAAACAATGTTTAGATGAGGTAAGCTCAAAGGTAGGCTGCTCGTACATGGTTTGCATAATGGCCGCGCCTTCGCTCCTCTGAATATCCACGAGGTTCCCACGTTTGTCTCTTTCTCACACTTCTTGACCGCGTTCATTCCGCTGGGTCTTTGCTGCTTCTAGATTTTCTTTATGAAGTAAGAAAATATGCAAGACCTATCATTCAACCCAAGAGTCCGCTCTCGTAATAATTATACGTAGAGCTTGGTTCCAACAACGCCACGCTCTAGCAGCTCATACTGACACATTAACCTCTGCTACGAATTAACATACAAACATGGTCTGTTTCATCAGACCGAGTGAGAGTAGACCATGGTCAAAGGCAGTGTTTGAATAACACGTTATACAACTGACAAAGGATCGTTTGCGATATTTATATAATCTAATGAGGTACCGCTTGCCGATCCTCGAAAGGCGGACCACCTACTGGCTTCATTAACAGTGCATATCTTCCTGAACAAAATATCAAGTCGAAATTAAGCATGCGTATTCTCAACTGGTGGAGCTCAAGACGGGAAAAGTCAAAAAATAAAGGTCGAGAGGAATCAGATCCAAAGAAATCAAAAAGTAGCGGTTCCAGGTCGAAGAAAAAAGGACGCAGTAGTCCGACTCCACAAGAGCAGTATCATCCCGTTTACGATCCCAATCTTGAAAGAGGAGGGCATACCTCTCGTTTTAAAGATACACCTTCTCGTCGCTCTCATTCACGCCCCTCAAATCGTCCTATAGAATCAAGTTCGTCTCGTAACGCAAGTGTTGGCGCTGGAGCTAGCAGTCTCGGCGGTCAAGATGCCTACTATGATCCGAATCCAAGGCCAGGTGATGTCGAAGGTGAGAGATGGTGGGAAGAGTCAGATGAACCACGAAGTTCTAGATCCCGATCCAGTGACAGACCACCGAATTCCGGGAGATCGAAGAACCATCGATCGAGATCAAGTCACCGCACGCATAATCCGTCACTAGGACCGCTGATTTCATCCTCTTCATCTGTAGCTTCACAATCAGACTCGGAAAATCAGCGTGTTGATGGTTCGAGCTCTTCAAGAAGAAAACGTGGGCGTGGTTCTGATGAAAGGCTTGGAGAAAATCGTAGGAGACTGCCTGGAGATCGTAGGAGACTGCAGGATGGCGACATTTGGGACGGGAGCAGGTCTACAGAGGAACTATCCATGAACAGAGTAAATGTTCGTCCTCATAGAGATGGACTTAGAAAAACACAGGCCGTTCGTGAGCCTTCGCAGGCCGTGCTTGAGAGTGACGACGATGGTAGGCAATATTCACAAGAAGCCCTCGAACAGTTGGAGGCAGAACATAAAAGGAAAAGAAAAAGCAAAAATAGAGAAAAATTCGACCCTTCGAGGCGCAAGCCTGTTCCTCAGCGTGTTCCTTAGCGTGTTCCTCAGCCTAGGGACGTTGATAGTTCTCCAGCGGGTCATAGTGGTATATATAGTTCAACAGAGTCAGCTAAACCTCCCGGAAAAGACTATACGAGGCACACGAGGTAGTATTCCAAAATATTTCTATGGAAGTTTCTAATGTTTTCCAATGATATAGTGGCACACGTAATTCCTCACGTAGTAGGAATGGTTCTAGACCCCTTACGCCCAGAGAAGGAAGATAACTAAGTGAATTGGAAAAGAAAGTCCAAAAAAGACCAAAAGCTCAGGGCGCCGAAGCGCCCGTCTTTGCCCCAATGAACTCCCAGAAGCTGTACTATAAGCTTCCGGAATCACTGTCCGTCCGCAAACTGCCCACCGTGGGTACAACCTCGAATGTCGAACATCGGCGCCCCGTTCGAGCGCCGAATTCTACCGTTGTACTATGGCTGCGTTAGGGCAGTTTGATGGAGGGGAAAGGGTTGTCAAGACTTATGTAGTTAAGTTCTCTGGGAGATTGCTGAATAGTGAATGAGATGAGGTTGAACCTGGTTAGCTGGTTGCCCCCCCAACCCCCCTCCAAGTTCTAAAGCTCTTCGATCTAGAGCAGATTTTGATCAGCGAAGATTGTCAATATCATCTGTTTCTACCTTCAATGTAGATTTTGGGTGACGAGGCAGAACAGATTGACGAGGCCACCGTTGGGATAAAAGTTTTCAGGGCTGCCAGCTAGAAAATGGCCTTTGGTATTCCCGATAAATACAAAGAAGAAGAAAACTAGAAGTAAAGTAGTTTATTTGTCATTCAGGGTAAAAAATGGGGAGGCTTCAGGAAAATGCCTGGTTTGGTGGTTCCCTGCACATAGTTTGGTTGCTTTCTTCGTTGTAGTTTATCCCTATTTTACTGTTTCTTGGTTGTTGATATTTCTTTTGTATTTAAACATTCTATATAATTTTCAAATTTACTTCTCTTATTCCATTATATTCATCTCTCCTCTCGCTACCCTGTGGGATAAGTGCCGAGAAAATCTGCATGTATGTGAACTTTCGCAGTCATGTAAGAACTTGGCAACCATACACATAATCGGTAACCGAGATGGTAGAATATTTTTTTATCGGTCCCGAATATCAACAGGCCTATATGACATTTCAAGAAGATCTCACGAGATCGCGGCCATGACCATGGCAATGACAACGGTCAGCTCAATCCTGGCAGTGGCTTTCACATCCTCTAGCCGCCTAGCACCAGCCGCACCTCTTCTTGGGGCAGACCGCACCTTTTTACGAAATATGCGAGCAGTTGAGAACGTGAAGACGCCAGTTTCAAGCCACGAGCTGACTGTGAAAAGGTAGGAGAATATCCGCTATGCAAAGGTTGGGGTTGGTTATATTTCATAGCTGCCCAGGTACATGTCAGTCATTTATCAGTCACTTTTCCTGAACCATGTCTTCAGAACATCAACACGGCAATCGCTCCAAAGTTACTACATCTGGTCATAATGGTAACAGAATAAGAGGCCACCATTCTGAAAAACAAGAACACAAAAGCAAACACTCCAGTGTAAGAAGTTATACTAGTGAATGTATATACAATAAAGCTACAGCTATACCCATAAGACAGGTCATTCCAAACAAGATTGAACGCGACCTAAATCGAGACTCTACGTGGCTCAATGAGAATAACTTTTCCAGAATTACGATGCGAAGGAATGCTAACAAAGATGACAATCCCCCTAAACATAAGGAAGAGCGCCCGAAACCAAAGCTTTGTAAATAACCCACCATGGTGTATTCTAACACTTACGAAGAACTTCACTGACATCAATAGTGACTACCATCATGGTTGGGACTGTCGAGAGCTCGAAATATCCGGAGAACAAGCCATTGCCAGCACTCGATATGTCTCGCGCAGAGCGCATAGTAAGCTACTCAGATCTATACCTGGAACCTTAGCTGACTTTAACATAGCGTCGTAAACTTGTTAGGCAGTTATGGAAATGAAAGTGAAGAGTTGCGATATGAGGATAGTATATCTTCTCCCGTAGACAGATGAACACTACACATGTTGGATATATCTTATCAAGTAAGAATTGGTTCTCCATTGTAACCTAATAGCTAGAATAAGCAGTAAATATAATATGGTAGCGATCTTGTTAACTTAACTTGCAGAATTAAGATAATTGTAGCGCAGGCGCGACATGAGACGTTTCGAACCATTCAATTATGACCATCGAAGAGAGAGCTGCGTCAATCGATGAACTACTTGCCATAATATATTTTAACTACGCGTTATGGCATTGCACACAGTAAACATTTAAAAGAAACTAATGAAAGGACTCTAACCAATTATATTGTACACTTAAGCATTACCTATATGATGGCTTCTAACATTTAAATCTCTGAACTCCCCTCTCAAACTCTCAATGCCGTTACTCCTAACATCCTTGACAAGCTCGAACACTTTCGGAGCAATTACATTCTCATCGAAACCAAAGAACTTATACGCGTCCTTCCCGGGCAAAGAGTATCCAAACGAACTCATCGAGTACCCCGCATCGGCATACCTCTCCCATCCATTGGCAGCATAAGCTTCAATCACAACCCGTGGAGCCTTGCTCCGGTACTGCAAAACTTCTCGCTTGTACTCGACGGGCTGTTGATCAAAAAGTCTCTGGCACGGGAAGCTGACCACTCGAGCCTTCAACCCGTACTTTGATTCCAGAAGTTTCGCTGTCTTAACGGCGAAAACCATCTCAGCTCCGACGCCAATCAGCGTTACGTCTGCATCGGGATTTTCAATGAAGACATACGCTCCCTTCTGAACACCGTCTCGGGATGAGTATTGGGGATATTGCACGAGATTTTGACGCGAAAGAGATAGAATCGAGGGCGAATTCCTGGCTTTGAGAGCAGCGATATATGCACCAGCTGTCTCTTCACTATCGGCGGGGCGGATGTAAAGAAGGTTTGGCATTGCACGGTACAGCGCTGCCAAGGCGATAGGTTGGTGAGTTGGACCATCTTCACCTGTTCCGATGGAGTCGTGTGTGGCGACGTGGATTTGCTGTAGTCTCTGTAGTGCGCCCATTCTGATACCTGGTGCGGCGTATATGTAGAACATGAAGAAAGAAGAGGTGACGGGGAGAATAGTTCCTTTATTGAAAGCAGCTAGACCATTAGAGATCGATGCCATGGCATGTTCGCGAACGCCCCAGTGGATATAACGTCCCGAGTAGTCCCCATTGATTCCACATGAAGTCTTGAGGTCGGGGTGTTGAAAGTCGACTGTGCCTTTCCAGATCATGTTGACCGACGGTGACAAATCAGCTGTGCCTACCATAAAGTTCTTAAGGTTCTGGGCCAGAGGGTTGCATATCAGGCCTGAGGATTTTCTTGACGGGGTTGGTGTTGTGGGAAGATCTTCCTTCGCAGGGATAAATTTGGACCAGTCATCTAGGAACTCACCAGCAACACGAAGAGCAAACTCTTTATGTAACTCCGGATATTCTCTCGCGTACGAGCTCAATAGTGAATTCCAGTTAGCTTCGAGCTGTCTACCTCGTGGCTTGGCTTCCCTAAAGAAATCATACACCTCGTCAGAAACCTGGAAGTGCTTTGTCTCGTCCATTCCAAATTTCCTCTTGATATTGGCAACATCGTCAGCACCAAACGCGGCTCCATGAGCTTTGGCATCACCGGCTGACTTGCTGCCAATTCCAATGACTGTCCTGATGTTGATAAATGTCGGTTTGTCTTTGCTGTTCTTTGCAGTGATGAGCGCCCGTACGATTCCCTCTATATCATAATTCCCATCCTCAACATCAATCACATTCCAACCGCAAGCTATCATCTTGGCATTGACATCTTCGTTGTTACAGAGGTCAACAGATCCATCGCATGTGATCTGGTTATTGTCGTAAATTACAACCAAATTGTTGAGCTTCCAGTGCCCAGCAAGGGAGATAGCTTCCAGCGCAACACCCTCCTGAAGACATGCATCTCCAATCATACACCAGGTCGTATTATCAACAACCGGATAATTTGGTCTATTGTAAGTTGCAGCTAAATGCTTCGAAGCCATCGCGAATCCAACGGCGTTCGCAACTCCTTGACCAAGCGGCCCTGTTGTAACTTCAATCCCCTCGTGTTCGATCTCTGGGTGCCCAGGACATATTGAATCGGTTCTCGAAGAATGGTATGATTTGAGCTGATCCAACGTCATGTTCTTATATCCGACGAGATGTAGAAAAGTGTATTGGAATAAACAGGTGTGGCCTTTGCAAGTATTAGCACATGCAGGCAAACTTTGATTTGAAGGAAACTCGCCGTTTGAGAGAACAAACCTGTCTCGATTAAAGAAACTCGGATTCTCTGGAGAATACTTCATCGTATATCTCCATAGAGCAACTCCAATGGCTGCCATTCCCATGGCACCTCCAGGGTGGCCACCTTGGAATTGCTCGCATAAATCCACAATAAGACATCTGAAAGTCTTTAAGACGAGATCATTGAGCTCTGCTCTCTCGAACTTGAGATTAATTAAATTATCAGAGGTATCATTCTTTGAGGGAACGACTTTCAGCGGCAGATTGGACACGCTTTCGATTGCTGAAGGAGCCATGTTGAGAAGACGGAAAGATCAGTTGTTTAGAGTACAAAGACAGCATGACTCTTCGAGGCATTGCGACGTAACAAATATATACCAGCCATTGCAACGACCGACAACAATAGAAATCGAGAGCGCTTGCAATTGCCCATGGGGTGCGGGGTTGGAAATGCAGAGTCATGTCGGTGCACGACGACAAAAGTGGAAACCCGATCAAGACATCGTAGTGCCTAAAATTACCCCATTGGGACATTCCCCACATTAGCTCAGTGGCCTGCGCCAATATGCAGCATTTCAAACCTTGGCGATGTCACAAGCTCCTGGACATTTCCAGATTCGAAGTGCAAAGCTCTCGTGGCGGAGAGTTTCCCTAAATGACAGCGCGAAAGAGTACCATAATGAGAAGAGGAGGGGAGAAATGGTGACTTGAGAAACGTAAGATGTGAGAAGGTACACGACATCTCACTCGGATATTGGCAAGTATCGATTGTTTCTCTTTATTTATTTCTATATTTCTACTCGATGCTTTTAATTGAAAGTAAAAATTCCTTGATCAATCCAGCATCACTCAAGTGACTCAACCACAATCATCAACATGGGAAGCATTGGAGAACCAGTCGTCAGCGACATTGCACTCCCCTCACATATCCACGAATCCTCCCAGACTCCCTCAGCAGCAGCACCAACAAACAAACTCTTCTCCTTAGTAAACCGCACAATAGCCATTACAGGAGGTGGCAGAGGTCTAGGAATCACCCTCGCGCTTGCTGTAGTCGAAGCCGGTGGCCATGCCGCCTGCATTGACATTCTGCCCGCACCTTCCCCTTTGGAATGGGCTTCTCTACAAAAACTCGCAAATGCCTCAAAATTGAAAGTTTCATACCACCAATGCGATATCACGCTTGAAGATTCTATCTCAGCAACCATAGATCGCATTGCTGAGGATGGAGCAAAGGCGGGTGCGCCGCTTCATGGCACAATCGCATGTGCGGGGATTCAGCAGAAAGTGCCGGCCGTCGACTATCCCGTGGGTGGATTCCGACGGATTATGGATGTGAATGTCACTGGGACATTCTTAACAATCAAACACTCGGCGAGAATCTTTATGCGGGAAAGAACAAAAGGGAGCGTGGTTATGATCGCCAGTATGTCAGGGCAAGTTGCAAATCGAGGCTTGACGTGCACAGCATATAACACATCGAAAGCTGCCGTTCAACAGATGTGCAGGTCTGTTGCTCAAGAATGGGGCCAGCATGGGATCAGGGTGAATACTCTATCACCTGGGGTAAGTTCGCTGACCCTTTCCACCCAACGTAGCTACTTACGTATTTCCAGTATATTCGCACCGCAATGACAGATGAGCTCCTCGCCGCAGAGCCGGAAGTCGAGAAGACATGGCTGGCCGGTGCTTTATTAGGTAGATTGGGTGCCCCAGAAGACTTCAAGGCACCTGCTGTGTTTTTGCTTGCGGATGGCAGCTCGTTCATGACCGGAGCTGATCTGAGAGTTGATGGTGGACACTGTGCTTCTGCTTGATATCGTTCAAGCCCGGAGAGTTCATTCCTAGCGATTCCATAGAAATATATAAAGTGATTAAGTATATTCTGACCTTCTAATCCACGTTTATTTGTGGCGATCAAGGCACTATGATACACAGCAACATACACACCCAGAAAGTCACAATCCATTAACCATCCATCAGTTTTTCGCAAATGCAATGCGAAATCATAAGCTAGGTCTACTTGTAATTCAGGCAGTTGACCAAAATATAGTTCGATAAAAGGAATTAACGCATCCATCAATGCTCTATGCCCCTTCCTTGCGATTGGGTATTGGCAGAGTTCTCCACAAGCCTGGGACAGTGATGTTGGCAGCAATTCGTGGGTGGCCCCACTAAAGCGAGTTCTCATGCCAGCATGCGCTTAAATAATTTTTTTTTTGGAAATTCATATTAATCTATATATATTTAATATATAAGAAGAATCTTAATATTATGAGATACTTCTAATTGCTAGTGATTTTATATAGAAAGGTAAATACTTTTGGTATAGAAATTCTTGTTTGCTTGCGTTTTCTCATTTGCTTGCGCCCACTTAAACGCCCACTAGCAATGTACACACTGGTGTATGTCCCACCTATACTATATTTCCAAACTTCCGTTCACAATTCCATGAAAATATTTGAATTTTCCTATTGTACAATAAACTACTTATAAATTTTACTATTACATTGGTCTTTTTGAGACGATTCGGAATATATTAATTGTATAATTTTCGAATGTATAATAGATAAATAATAATCTAACGTAATCAAGTAAATCATTTTCATTTCACCGCCTAAAAAAACCCCCGATTACAGTGTAACCGGGGAAAACTACTATTTTTCAACTTAACATCAAATTTCCTATTATCAAGCAGCAGTTTCACAATATCCTCATACCTATTCTCAACAGCCCAAGATAATAGTGTCCGACCATCGCTATCTGTGGTTTGACTTCCAAACCCTTGACATCAGAATCACTTCACAATGGTGATTCAATGCTCTGGGTTCAGGTAACTCTTGTCTGATTCTACTTCTATGGACTCGGTCGAGACTATATAATCGTACTCTCCTGTACTATGTACATGAATGGCTTCATTTTTCAGCCTCTGTTCAACTTCCGTAGCCACTCCTGTAACCTCTTCCGTAGTCCTTTCCCGTAGAACCTTCTGTGGTCCAATTGAACACTTGTCCCGACACTATCTTTTAAATCAACCTCGACTTTCCCACTAGCAAGTAAAAGCTGAACAACTTCCTTATGCCCATTCTCAGCAGCCCAGGACATTGGTGTCCGACCATCGCTACATTTTGAATCAACCTCAACTTTCCCACTAGCAAGTAACAGCTGCACAACTTCCTTATGCCCATTCTTAGCAGCCCAGGACAATGGTGTTTGACTATATCTACTATCCTTGGAATCGATCTCAACTTTTCCAGTGTCTAGCAACAGCTGAACAATATCTGCATAACCCTTTGAAGCAGCCCAAGATAATGGTGTCCAACCATCGCTACATTTTGAATCAACCTCAACTTTCCCACTAGCAAGTAACAGCTGC